>JXOV01008353.1:0-64012 GCA_001014945.1 Clogmia albipunctata | reverse complement strand
GCGCAGGAGTGAATTCCTCACCTGCTTTATCTAAGCTAAGCTATATTTTATTTTAATTAATTATTTATTTGATTATCATAAATAAGTATTTGTAATTATGGTTTGGCAAATGTCCTATCCTATCCACCTACCTTAAAATAAAAGTAGATAGTGAAAACGCCTACGTGACGAGGAGGCGATGGGCGGCACCCATCACTCCAAGGAATCACGATGGTGCAACGGTCCGGTGATCATTCATATGTATTTATACATATGAGTGAGGGCTATAACTCAGTCATGGGTTGTTTGGTCCAATTGTACATTACATTACTCATATGTTCTGGAAGAGCGGTGCATCATCCATTACAAAAGAAATGTAAAAGTGTGTCTTGTTCGAGTACAAGGCAAGGGTGCAAAAAGTTTTATCAGTTAAAACATTTAGTTAATAGTGAACCCCCCTTTAAAGTGTCCAGGCCTTTACTGCCCTCGTGTGCTTTTTAATTACAATAAAAATATAGGTTTTCAGAAATTTCACAGTAAGAACTAGGGAGATATAATAGGTGTTGGTGTATGGATTATCCTAGATATGAATAGGGGTTTAAATTCCCGAGCGGGTTCTGTGCCCAAGCCATCAAAAACCAAAACATTTAATTAGTAAAACCTGTATTACGGATCTTTGTTGTTAGCTAGCCAACACGTTCTTTGATTTATTGCTACCATTTTATTTATTATTATTATTACAATCCAGTTCAATTATGTAATAAATAATTATAGATATCAATTTGAGGCACCTGCAACGCAATAATTACATGATTATTATTTTTAATCAAACCCACACTGCACTTGCAATTTATAGCTTATGTCCTGCTGTTGATTAATTTTCTTATTGGTGTGATGGGAGAAGCACGTGCTTTTACGATTACTTGTGAAAAATCAATTGCCAGAATCATTTCTGGTACTTGATGTTGAAGTTCGAAAGAGGGCGAGGAGTGGGATGAGGATAAGGGATAAGGAAGTCGGCTTTAATAAGGAACATAAGCGGTGGCCTGTTGGGAATTACTAATCACAGGGTTTGGTGTACTTAATTCTACCCGGGTATTAATTATAAATTAAGCAGCTGCTAACGAATTGTATTAATTTCCTTTTATCTGCGTTAAATAAAATAACGTTGTAAATTTTATTGCAAAATCAATTAAAAATACAGTATCGATTATTTAATGGTTTGGCATTATTTACTTTTAATTGATTTATTTACTGGTTAATTAATGTAATAGAGTTTTTTACTGTTTGTAATTTATATTAAGTTTTATTTACTTTGATTACATAATAGTTATTTATACAACAAGGTCGATAAGATAAGGTATTATTGAACACAAGGATCGTAACGAGCGTGGCGAGCGCCTTGAAAAAGGTCCGATAATATTGCTTATCGATCATGTTTAATACAAAATTTTATGCAATTTTAAATAAATTCTTTGAATTTCTGTAAAAAAATATTTTGCTCTGTTACACACCAATTTCTATACCTTTATTTCTTCTAAAATATTTCAATATTAATGTAGGAAAAAGATAGAACATTATTGTATTTGAGTTAATTCAAATAAGCCAGTGTAACTGTTGCGCGATTTCTATGAACTTAAATTTTATTGCACCGATCACTGAATTTAGAGAAACTTTATTGGTAATCGCTTTGGATTTCTCAGGCACAAATTCTAATATTTGGATAATAGTTTTTAATAATGTTTATAGAATGTTTCTATTTCATAAGAAAATGTATACGTAGATATCAAAATAATTTTTAAATTTAAAAATTCATAACTGTAATCTGAGAAAAAATGCGAGGTGTCTCCTTTTCGTTTCAATGCTCGTCACTATTTTACAGTAAAACCACCTTTTATATAAATTGATGAATTTTGTTTACGAAGGTCAGACTTTAATAATGACATGACCCAATTAATATATGTATTTACAGAAATTGATATCCTCGGCCTCAATTATCAAACAAATTTAATCGTTAATTGTAATTGTTCGATGGACAATTTTTCGAAGCTTGAATGAAATAGAAAAATAATCGGATCTTTCTAGTTAGATTTGGTTTTTATTATACATGTATAATGAATACCAAAAAAGTTTATAACAGTTTCTATATTTCGAATAACCTAACATTGTAGAAAAAAAATCTTTCTGCCAAACAAGTAATTGTGTGAAAGGACAATGACTATAAAGACAAAAGTGTATGAATGTTATTCCTGTGTGTAAAAAAGAAACAAAAGATAATAAACATCTAATTAAAGAAATAAATTAGAATAAAACTGTGTTATTTTATAGATTTTTCTCTTAATTTGTTGTAAACAACATAGTAGTTAAAAATAACTAAGCACACGTTCCACTGGCAATTTAAAAAATTTAAATCTTTAATAATGTCTCACTTATCGACTTACTTCTCTAAGTATTTTTAACAAAAAATGAGAGTATCATGATGAGATCACATAATTTTAATATTCCACAATAATTAATTTCATTTTCTTAATAACATTTATTTTCCCATGTGCAAACCGGGCTATTTTACACCTCATAAAAACATAATAAATTTTTTTATTACCTTTACGAAGGCGTATCCAATTTACAGTAAATTTTAACAACTGCAAGATCTTATTTTTTAAACAATGGCTGTTTTAAATCAATTGACTTTTGAGTTTGATTTTATTCAAAGAGAATTATCAACGTGTAATGTAATTGAAACGTTATTAAACCATTTTCTTCGTGTATTTATTACAATTGCAGAATAATATTCTAGACCGTATTTTCATATTCTATATTTGTTTCGCAAAATTTTATGATTATCAATAACGATTCAATGATACAATTTGAATCAAGTATATTTATGGGAAATCTTGAAAATGCGATTCTATCGCTTATTGGGTCGGTTCGGCTGGCTTCTCTCTCTCTCTCGTCTCTGAATGGATAAAAACAATGAATAAATCTAATAAATTGGAGGCTCTCTTTTCTTATCTCGAAATCGATTTGTATTGTAATATATTTTGAAAGAGACCAATAATAATAACGATTATTATATTGGCTTTTATTGGGACGAGTGCGTGACGAAGGTGGCTATTTATGAAAGTCTTAATGTGAACATTAAATAGAATAAAATTGGCTCTGTCCGAGAATTAAACAAGACGTTAGTTATGATCTGTCGGAATCAAAAACGGATCGAATATATAACGCCTTTAAATAGCTCCTTAATAAATAACCAATTAAGGTCCATTTTTATTACAGCTGAAATTAGTTTCTTGTGCTAAACGGAAAATTTAATTAGTGCCAATTAGGAGTCTTTCTTTTGATGGAAATGATCGATTTTTTATACTTTTTTCTTGTCTATTCCAAAGTAAATTGAATTTACTTTATTTAAAAATGTTGTTACTAATTAAGGTCTTCTATTTCTTTTCTTTTTTATTGCAGTGTTCGGAGTGTAATGCACAAATATTTGGAGAAGGAGAATGAAATTAGTTTCGACAAGATTTTCAATCAAATCCTAGGGTATCTATTATTTAAGGACTTTTGTGAGAATGTAGCCGAGGAACCAGTGCCGCATCTAAAATTCTATGAAGAGGTAAATGAACTCGAGTAAATTACCCAAACTTCTCTGCTACTACATACTACGAACGACTATTACTGCTGGTACTTTAATACTTATGGAGTAGAGACGAGTGCGAGTAGAGTAGAAAAGGAGCCAGCAGCACAGAATAGCAGAGAAAAAAAATAGTATTGGAAAAACAATCATGGATACTTATTATGGGGTTGGTTTTATTTTGCAGATTAAGAACTATGAGAAGACGGAATGCCACGAAGAGCGTCGAAAATTGGCCAAAGAAATTTACGATAATTTTATTATGAAAGAAATGCTATCACATACACATGTAAGTCCTTTCTCTATATTGATTTTTTGGGGTAACTGCCGAAAGGGGCCATATGTTGAGGAATTAAGTAAATAAAAATGTATCCTTTATTTGCAGGACTATTCCAAAGAGGCTGTAGCACATGTCCAAAAGTATTTAATGAAAAATGAAGTGCCAGTTAACCTATTTGAGGTGAGCAGAGAGAAAGTGGCAGAAAAATGTTTTTAAAGTGCTTTTATAATAGGAACTGACAGTTTTGTTTTTTCAAATTGTGAAACCATTTTCTTGTTTGTGAATTTCACTGTTGCTCATTTTTCAACCCCTTTTCTTGGAATCAGTTTTGATGTGTGTCCCCTAATAATGAATTTAATTGTATTTTCCCGAAAACGATGTACCGGATGTTGCTTTAACCTTTCGATAAGTGGAATATTTATGTGGTTTAATTAGTTTCCAATAATTCTAAAATTTCTCGGAATTTTCCTGTCTATAGAGTAAATTCAGAATTCTTATAATTTAATAAATATTTTATTGTTTAATCAATATCAGTTAAATTAAATTCTAAGGATATATTAATAAATTGTAAAATGTCAGCTGTTTAAAATTTATATCAATTGACATGCTTATGGTTTCAATAATTACCTATTTATCGTTTTTCTATAAATGAAGGATCTGGTGTTTTTTAACATAATTTTTTAATAAAATAATTGGAGAAAGTCTTTGGTAATTATATGCAGGTAAATAAAATAATTCTTTAAATATAAAGTATTATATCTCCTAAAGATTTTTTCTATAAGAGATTTTATTTTGATGTTGGAAAAAATTCTAGTAATAAATATCCAGTGACTGATATAATTTGGCGGCAACTTTTAAATGTCAACTTTTAGTTGTTTAGATATATTATAATAAAACATTAATGAAGGATAAAAATATTAAAAGTCACTACTTGAATTTATTGCGAAGATAACATAAAATAATTATTATACCACTTCATATTCCTTGAATGGCCGGAGTAGCCAGTTGGTTAAGCGCCACAAAAATTGGAATCGCAGACTCAAATACCAGCAGAAGCAGTGATTTTTTTATTTTCAAAATTCATTAACTTAATATTTGTTTAAATACAATTTAAAAAAAAATAATATCTCCGGTCTCAACAGTCGAAACACTAGTATCGTCAACATTATTTGCTCGACCACAGACAGGTTTTCAAAGCTAGGATGGATCGTACAGAATCGAGATAAACCGGATCTTTCTAAATACTAGTAATTTGTTGTCATTCAATAAATGTATACAGATGAAAGTTGTGAAAAGGATGGCTGTATTCGTAGTATGTGTATTCTGTTTCGGTGGCAAAACCTGTAAATAAATAGTTTTGTTCATGGTGCTATTTACATCATAACAAATAATGATTTGTGGTCATGATATTCAATTGTCAATTGTGAAAAATTGGCAAATGAGTAGTTAGAGCATTCGATAATGTTGTGTCGTGGAAACAAACATTTCTTCGAAAATAAAGAATATTCCACAACATTGATTAGTTCTCTTTTTTATTTCTAAATATTTAACGATCGTTTCGGATTTAATTACATATTAATTCTTTTCTAATTAAACTCCAATCTTAAAATAACTACAGTATAAACTCGTAATAGTAGAAATTACTACTGTTCATTAGACTTTAAGTCGCATGTCAAAACTATCAGTTCTTAGGAAAGTACTAACCACTTTTTTCGTGAAATAAATTATTAACCTGGGAATTTTCCAACGTGATGCAGCCATATATAGATGAAATATTTCACCACTTACGGGGGGAGCCTTTCACGAAATTTCTGGAGAGCGACAAATTTACTCGGTTTTGCCAGTGGAAGAACCTGGAGCTGAACATCCAGCTGACGATGAACGACTTTAGTGTGCATCGGATAATTGGGCGGGGCGGTTTCGGCGAGGTGTACGGCTGTCGGAAGGCGGACACGGGGAAGATGTACGCGATGAAGTGTCTGGATAAAAAGCGGATTAAAATGAAGCAGGGCGAAACGCTGGCTCTAAACGAAAGGACTATGTTATCCTTGGTGAGCACGGGAGTTGACTGTCCGTTTATCGTGTGCATGACGTACGCATTCCATACCCCAGACAAGCTCTGTTTCATTCTGGACCTGATGAACGGTGGCGACTTGCACTATCATCTGTCCCAGCACGGTGTCTTTAACGAGTCCGAGATGAAATTCTATGCGGCGGAGGTGATTCTCGGGCTGGACCATATGCATAAACGGTTTATCGTCTATCGGGATCTGAAGCCGGCCAACATTCTGCTGGACGAGAACGGCCATATTCGTATCTCGGATCTCGGTCTGGCCTGTGATTTCAGCAAAAAGAAGCCCCACGCCTCAGTGGGAACGCACGGCTACATGGCGCCAGAAGTCCTGTCAAAGGGCACGCCTTACGACAGCAGTGCGGACTGGTTCAGCTTCGGTTGCATGCTGTACAAACTGTTGAAGGGCCATTCACCTTTCCGGCAGCACAAAACAAAGGACAAGCATGAAATCGACCGAATGACACTGACGATGAACGTCGAGCTGCCCGAATCGTTTAGCAAAGAGCTGCGACACTTGCTCGAGGGCCTGTTGCACCGCGACGTAGATAAGCGGTTAGGCTGCTGTGGCCGTGGCGCGGACGAGGTCAAGGAGCACCCGTTCTTCGCGGGCATCGACTGGCACCAGGTCTACATTCAAAAGTACACACCACCCCTAATTCCGCCCCGAGGAGAGGTGAACGCGGCGGACGCCTTCGACATCGGCTCGTTTGACGAGGAGGACACCAAAGGAATCAAACTGACAGAGGCTGACCAGGAACTGTATCGGTATTTCCCATTAACCATATCAGAAAGGTAATTTCCCAAATTAATATTTAATTAACTCTTTTTTATTTCATTGTTCTGCTTTGGTCTGTCTTTCCTTTTATTATTAAGTCAATAACAAATAATATTTGAATATTTTTGACAGAAATTTCTGGAAATTTCGCCTTCGAATATAATTTATTAGTTGTGTTTAATAAGCAAATTCTTAATTTATGTAATCAAAATAGATAAAATTCATTTTATACAATTGTATTGAAAAATCTTTATATTGTAGTGATCAATGCTTTCTTTATAAAGTGCTTTATAAATGTACAGTGTTCAATTATGCATTATTCAATACCCGCTGACAATCGTGTGCATACACATAATTAGTACTTTGTACCAAAATTCAATTACTAAACACTATATTTTTTATTTAAGAAGAAAAATACTTTTGACATTTTTTATGCATACTATAAAGTAGACTATGATTTATTAATCAATTTTTTTTTTCACATTAAATGACATTAAGTAAAGTTTTTCTTAAATGTTAAGTCTGGTTTCTAAATGTATTCCAAGCGATGAGTGCTATCACGGGTATATCATAGGTACAGTAGATGCTCTATTTCCGTGATATATCGAAAAATTGAAACCAAAAGTTCTATTCGCTTGATAAGTACTTCCCTTAATTGTATGTGTTTAGACCTTACTACTGGGTAATCTTCTTATTCTTGGATTGATATTTCGTTAAAAATTGCTAATAAATATGCAAATTATATAAAATGTTGTAAAAACTGGTTGGAAAAACACATAATTAAACACTCGTATCTTTTATAAAACTCATTTTATTCGTTTTTCTAATCTGACTCGTGTTTAATTAAGGTTCATTAATCCGTTTTTTAAATTAAATGTCTACAATTTATTATAAATTTCACGTGAGGTTTGTGTTTATTACAGCATCAATTTAATGCCCTAAGTATATAATAATGTATATTTTAATTTATTAATTAGATGCGTGATTTTAACAAATTCCTTTAGTATTTTTATTATAGTCATAAATCCATGATCTATGAAATATATTTGAAGCAGATAAATTTATTATAAATTTCTATTAAACAAATACACTGTATTACTAATTCCTGACCTCTTAATAAAGCTATTATTTAATAAAGGGATTTCCCCATTTTTTTGTCGAACACAAACAAACTTCGACACGACAAATATTTTGTTTGGGTTTTATGGTATCAAATTGAAATTAATTACTTGTCTATCGACTCGCGACATTAATTGGTATTTTTCTTTCATTTGTTTATAAGCAAAAATAACGGGGGTTTATGTATATCAAATGTTCAATAAAATAAGTATTACTGATAGGATCATAATGAGAGATGACAAATGCTAAAAAATATTATAAATTTAGTAATTATATCTAATCAATAAGTAGAAGTATGACGTTTATATGATTCATGAAATAAAATTATGGAAAATATGTACGAAATGGCATTGGGGGTATTTTGGGATTTTGGTGATTTCTACCTCGAATCTGACTAGGTTATCATGTGACCTAAATGGATTCTGCTATCCTGCCAATATTTGAACGCATTCCTTCCATACGTCTAGGTGTCAGAGCCCTCAGTAGTTATTCCGGTGTAACGAGTTTTTATTTACATTCAATTCAATTGAACATATTCCAAGAGTTTCGCGCAATTAAATATTATCCTGGTGGTTATTTTATCCCTTTAGGATTCATTTTGTCTTAAAATATGATTTTTTATAAATAAATAATCATATTTATATTTTTTAAATTATTTTTCTTTCAAAACGACATATGGACAAATGGCATACCGCATGTCGTTTTGCCTATTCGTAGTATTTATTTAATTTAGTCGTATATATTTTGTTCATAGATAACCAAAATGCCTAGAAACTATAAGCACTCAACCCATCGTCAGTCCGGGAGGCGAGACGATAATTAAGGCGAAATTTTCCTAATACTTCTCTTTATAAGGAAGATTTTTGTTCACGTTTATACTCTAATGATCTTTTTTCGAGAGCTAGACCCGGAGAAGGCTGGTAAATTGTTTGCATTGGGTTCACACTTCTTAAACTTCCGTTCCTAGATGAACAAAGTGTTTTATTTGCGAAATTATGCCAATAATTACATCTAATTTTCCGGTATGTCATTTTGTCCATACGATTTTATAAAAAGGACTATTGCCGATTTCTGTTTAAAGCTGTTTTTTAGCTATTTTTAAAGAGGAAACGAGGTTGTTTTGAAATTAGGATATTTTTAAGCTGATCAGGGTTATTATTGGGTAACTTTGTCGTCTCGTTTAGTTTTGTACAAGACAATGATGATTAGGCGCAAGTTTTTGTTGAATTTAGTTTGTACGAAACCAATACAACCACAAGTTAATAATTTTTAATTCTCTTCAAAATACTGCACAAATCATAAATTGTTTTTAAAAACAAACCAACATAAAACATTATTTTCTATCAAACCCATATTGAAAATTTTACTTTTTGACATTGATTTGAGTTTCATAATGTGTTTTTATACTTGTGAAAATATTGATATTTTTTACTAGTTATGAAAAGAAGTTCATAATTGACTAAATGTCTCAAAATTTCACATTTTGATGATTGACAGACCCATGTCTGGCTAATTCATATTTTTTAATATCAGCTTTTTGTGTATTTTAAAAAGAATAACAAAAAAATTGTATGAATAGGATGAAAAATCCGTTTTTTACTAGGAAACAATGAAAGACTCGCTTTACGGCTCGCATTTCACATTCATTTCCTCTTTTTAAAATAGCCATAAATTCCTCTTTTTCTTTAGTTGGTTGAGGAGGCGCCTAGTGTTTAACAGTCGCCGTATTGAATTAGTAAATGATTAATTCATTTCCTTTGTTACTATAAAAGTGCTTGATTATTATTCTCACTGGTGTATCTGTCGCATCTCCCACAGGTGGCAACAAGAGGTTGCGGAAACTGTGTTCGAGACCGTGAACCAGGAGGCGGATAAGGTAGAAAATAAGAAAAAGGCGAAACAGAAGCAGCGGTTTGATGCGGACGAGAAGGAGTCGGACTGTATTTTGCACGGGTACATAAAACGGCTTGGCGGTGCCTTTGCGTCTGTGTGGCAGACGAGGTACGCCAAACTGTATCCTAATCGGCTGGAGTTGCACACGGAGAGCGGCAGCGGCAAACCCGAACTGATCTTTATGGACCAAATTGAGGAGGTGTCGCCCGACTTTGTGCAGTACAAGAACGAGCAATGTATTCAGATTCGGTTTAGGGACGGTATCCGAGATGGCCGAATCGTGTTAACAAATCCAGTGAGTATTTTAAATATGCATGGAAAGAAGTGTGTAGAAGGATAAAGTGAAAACAAAATCAAATCTCTCGCGCTCTCCTTTTGAAATCCAAATGAAATGGTGTCAGAATTAAAATTTTATATTTCAATTTGGATATTTATAAGCCAAAATTCTGATTTAAATTCAGAATGATAAAATTGGGTGAGATAGTGTGTTGACAGAAACGTGTAATTTATCTAGAGAATGTCCTTGTAGGTACTATGTTTTCCAATGTTATACACTCGTCGCCAATAGAATAAGGCCGCTGTTTTCGATTTACATTTTATAATTTTAGTTATCATTATTTTAAGTTTTTAATTCTTCCCAATTAAACGCACTCTCGACTTTGTAATCCAAATTAATAAAGAAATTTCATTTTTATTATTGGTATAATGTTCCACATTTAATAGTATTGTATAATTAGATTAAACAACCCATTGATGAGTTTTAATCCTAATCAAACCGTTGCACCATCGTGATTCCTTGGAGTGATGGGCGTTGTCCATATCTACTTTTAAGCTAAAGGACAAGATATATGTGCCATAGATCCGCCATTCGGCAGCGCTCACATGGGCAGTATAGGTCAAAACGGTATAAGGTAACTACATTTAATAACTTATCGATATATCATATTTTATGAATCTTAGTGCAATGCAACATAATTTCAAAATCAGGAATGATTTAATTGAGCTCCATTTTTCATTAGACTGAAATTCAAGAACTTATAATTTCAAAATAATATTATCCAAAATCAATTTATCACAACTAACCTATTATGGTTTGTTTTTTATCATAAATTTTAATAATGTTTTAAAGGTCTCCCTAAATAAAATCATAAATAATATTAAAATATCTAAATAAATAAAGCATGCGACCTTATTCCGGCGCGACATTTTTTAAAAGAAAAAACCGGAAATTCAACGTTTTTATTACATGTAATAAGCATAGATCCTTGCTTTACAACCCAGGTGATCAAGGATTGGAAAATAGTCCAATTTGATTAATAGGATGTGAGATTTGCAACATCGAATTGTAGAGTATTTTACGCCGATGTGTTCGAATTACCGTGTGGTTGTTGTATGGATTTAGTTCGAAATATCAAGAGATTTTGTAGGGACTTTGGGAGAAGGTCGAATTATTGAAGGTTTTCATTATCGAGAGTCGTCTGTGATTTAATATTAAAAACTACAATTATTTTAAAAAGCCTCAATGGGTATTTATCAAACTAAAAAACAGAAAATATGTTATAGTATTTAGAAATCATCATTTTATTTATTCCATTATTTATTAATTGGGCTGGCTTCCTATAGATCATCGCTTTGAAAATTACAAAAATGTAGTTTCTAGCGTTGAAATTGAGGTTTTTTAAATGTTTTTAGTGGAATTTCACAAACCGCTGTACGCAAAATTATAGGTAATGGTATTTTGCCAGTTTTATTTCTTCGTTTCACCACTCGAGCGCGGCTGAAATGTTTCATTACATACCACTATTGCGTAAACTAATATTAATTATTTATTTAGTTCTATTGAGTACATAAAGAAAGTAAAAGGGTATTCAATTTGATATAAATATTTTAAATATAAAACTATCATTATTCAAATTTCCCGCTAATTCAAACAGTCAGATGATTGTTTATGTTCTGCCTAGACCCATAAAAAGTTTTCAATTTGCAAAATTGAGCAAGTGTTGCAATAAGTTTTGATTAAAAATGGTGACTTCTTTGAGTGATTTGAATGATGACTGCTTACGGGAAATACTGATGAAAGTTAAAAAGGACGACATTCTCAACTTGCTGTACACTTCGATGAGATTTAAAGACGTTTCGTTAGAATTCATTCCGAAGCTTGGGCTTACGCGTCGAGACATTGAAAACTTGCTGAGAATACTTCCTCGTCGAGATGCCTTGGATGTAATACGTTTGATTCGAAAAGTATCAGTTCAGTTTTCTAATCCCATTCCCGACTTTTGGGAATTGATTAAGAAGTACGTTAAAGATCTATGCGAATTGGAAATTTTATTCATGTCTGGTTTTGTTTCTGATTCTTCGGCAGTGTCAAGGTATAAGGTCCGCATTAATTGTGAGTTTTTGGGAGAAGTGAAGAATCTCAAAAGAGTTTCCTTTAGTAGGTTATCTCTTGATAGTAAAATCATGGAGAACTTTGTAAATCATAATCCAAATGTTGAATATTTGAAAATTGAGCAGTGCCAAGGAATGGGACCCCTATCCAAACTATCAAACGTTAAAACCATTGTCATTAAGGATGACCACCTGAATAAAGGTTTCTTCAAAGAATTTACCAAGATGCACAGCTTAAGAAACGCCTTATTTTCATCTTATATATTGGATACACACGTAACGAGGATTATGAATCTGATTGCAGCCACTAATGCTGTTGAGTATTTAAAAATTACCCAGAGAAGGGATTTCGATTTAGAACAACAGGAGGTCTGGGAAGATATTCCCCCTTTGAAAAAAATACAGTTCTTCAGAAAGATAACAAGTTTGAAATCTATTTCTTATTCTAACAATAAGGTTAATCCTTTAGAATATGCTAAATTAAAAGTGAAAAATGCTCCTGAATTGGAATACGTGGAATACGAAGAAAGGATAACCTCCAAGGAAATAATAGATTGGCTCAAATGCTGTCCTTCTCTGAAGGAAATCAATTGTGAGAGAATTTCTGAAGACATTTGTCGTGAATTAGAAACGTATCTTGTGGCTCAAAATAGATCATTGACAATTATCTCCCCTAAAATGCAATTGGTATGGATTATGGAAATTAGCTTTTAGTTTCAATTCAATAATAAACTATCATTTTTAGGATGAATCGTCTTTTCAGTACCTGAAATGGAAACCGAGGAGTATGACATTGCCTTCATTCGAGTTTTAAATATCACATCAGAGACAGTTTTGAATTTATACATGAATTTCTTGAATTGAACTTTTAAAGTTTGACGTATTTTCTCCAAATCAAATGAATTAAAAATGTATGACTATGAATTACATGAATAAAGTAAATATTTTTTATGCAATTGCGTTAGGCAAAGTAATAATTTTCAGCCCAAGTGCAGTAAAATTCTTTGTCTGTGTAAATTCTAAATTATAGTAATTACGAGGGATGTTTTAATTGAACTTCATTTAATATTAAATAATCAAATATAAAAACTGGTCCAAAAAATATAAAAGTTAAAATTGATTGCCTTGGTATAATAAGAAAAAGGTAGAACATTCCCGAAGCACGATCAGATGGATACCTAAATGTAGTGACAACTTAGGTAAAAAAGTGCAAAGTTTGTGACCATGCTTTGGGCATATTTTACCTGTAAAGGATCAATTTCCCATAAAATTGATATTATGACCCTAAAATTCGTTCTGCCAAAGTCGTTTTTATATCACAAGCCGTTTAAAAGCACTAGTGCCTTTTCTTTGTTATTAAAGTGTGACCTCCTTAAACAAAATTCATCAATTTATTTGAAAGTTGTTTTGATACTGGAGGTTTACTGTAAAATATTGACGAAGGGGAAACCTCTCATTTTAAGGATTTTTTATATTTAAAAGTTCTTTTGTGCAAATCCGTATCGAAAAGTAGACTTTCCTTAGCGCAAATTGGTTTTGTAACGGTTTAGTTTTCTGCACGGAGAAGTTACATATTATATTATATTTATATATGAAAATGTCGTGATTTGTGGTTACACAATTTTAAAAATCCGTTGTGAACGGTTTTATTAATAACTATCGAATAACTGATATTTTTTCAGAATTACACAAAATAGCGTTCGATAAACATATGAAATCGGTTATAACAGCACGAACCTTTATTTCACTACTTGTATCGAAATATACTATTTCAAATCTAAATTTTGTTATGAAATAGAAATATCATTGAAAACTATTAGTCTAGGATGGAAAACATATTTTAAATATTTCTTGCCTCTAGAGATAAAGTGGCAATGATATATTAATCAATTTGAATTTTTCGTTGGTTCGGGATTGTAAAAGTGGTTTTATATAATGCTATCGAGTAAATATTAATGATACAGTGCTATGTGCTCTATTTTCATGAAATATAAAAAAATGTGACCGAAACTTCAATGTGCTTGACAAAAACTTTCCTTAATTGTATGTATTTAGAGTTCAATTTAATACTGGGTTGTCTTTTATTCTTTATACTTTGTGAAAAAATAAAATAATAATAAAATTGAATAAAATTCTATAACAAAGTAGTTGGTAAAACACATAATTAAACACTCGAATTTTTTATAGAAAACTCATTTCATTCGTTTTCTAGAACCTTACTCGTGTTTAACTATGGTTCATTTTTCCTCACGTTGTTTAAATAACTATTGATTACTTATATATTCCTCTTAAGTTAATAAAGATATGGAACCTAATAGTTTTTCTTCTCTTAAACTTAAAATTATCATTATTCAAATTTCCCGCCATTTTAAACGGTCAGATGATTGTTTATGTTCTGCCTAGTTCTGCCTAGATCAAAAGCTTTATTAATTTGCAAATTATTAAGGAAGTGTTCGCAATAAGTTTTGATTAAAATGGTGACTTCTTTTGGTAATTTGAATGATGACTGCTTACGGGAAATACTGATGAAAGTAGGAAAGGATGACATTCTCAATTTTCTGTGCACTTCGTTGAGATTCAAAGACATTGTCTTGGAATTTATTCCGGGGCTTGGATTAACACGCCGAGATATAGAACGATTGCTAAGAATACTTCCTCGTCGAGATGCCTTGGATGTACTACGTTTAATTCGAAAAGTATCAGTTCGGTTTTCTAAGCCAATACCCACCTTTTGGGACTTGATAAGAAAATACATAAAAGGTTTAAGTGAATTGGAAATTTTATTCACCGCTCGAGATGGTTTCAATTCTGATTCTTCGACAGTGTCAGCCTATGGAGTCCGGAGTAACTGTGAATTTTTGGGAGAAGTGAAGAATCTCAAAAGAGTTTCCTTTAGTAGGTTATCTCTTGATAGTAAAACTATGGAGAACTTTGTAAAGCATAATCCAAATGTTGAATATTTGAAAATTGAAGAGTGCCAAGGAATGGGACCTTTATCCAATCTACCTAACGTTAAAACCATTGTCATTAAGGGTGATCAATTGAATAGAGGTTTCTTTAAAGAATTTACCAAGATGAAATGCATAAAAAACGCTTTATTTTCTTCTTATGTTTGCGACAAGCACGTATTAAGGATTATGAACCTAATTGCAGCCTCTAATACTCTTGAGTATTTAAAAATTACCCAAGAAGAGGATATCGATTTAGAATTTCAGGAACACTGGCAAGATATTCCCCTATTGGAAAAGTTGCAATTCTCAAAAAAGATAACAAGTTTGAAATCTATTTCTTATTGCAACAATAAGTGCGATAATTCTGAAGCTAAATTAAAATTGAATAATTGTCCGGGAGTGGAGTATGTGGAATACAATGATATTATAACCAGCAAAGAAGTTATAGATTGGCTCAAATGCTGTCCTTCTCTAAAGGAAATCAATTGTGAGAGAATTATCATGCGCCAGATACACGCACAGCTCACTAAATTCATACAAAAAAGAACCGCTGACTTTGTTTAAACAAAGTCAGCGGTTCTTTTTTGTATGAATTTAGTGAGCTGTGCGTGTATCTGGCGCATGATAAATTACTAAAAAGAATTGTCGAGAATTAGAAACGTTTCTTACTGCCCAGAACAGATCATTGACAGTTATCTCCTCTAAAAAGCAATTGGTATGGATTCTGGAAATTAGTTTTTAGTTTCAATTAAATTATAAAGTATCTTTTTTAGGGTGAATCATCTTTTCAGTATCTGAAATGGAAGCCGAAGAGTACATTGCCTTCATTCGAGTTTTAAATATCACCTAGTGATGTTAGAAATGGTTCTTTTGATTTTATATCTTATGAGTTTGTAGTTTTTTTTTTAAATATTGAATTAAAAGTGTATGACTATAATTTACTTGAATAAACCAGATATCTTTTATTGCAATTCCGTATGTGTCTTATTTTTTAAAATTAATTTCAGTATGTAAATTTGAACCTCAACCAAAAAATAACTTTTTCACGTTTTTTTTCAAATCAAAAGTTCAACATTTAATAGCTTCCACCAACTCCATTTTTGACCTAATTTGTTGCATATTCCAAAAGACCGGAACAAATGCGTTTAATACAAATTTCATATACAGTGGACGCCGCTTATTAGGACCACGGTTAATAGGAACAATCGCTTTATTGAGCCAAAATGGCTAGGAACGGATCGGCCGTATATAAATACATTGAAATTTCATCGCTTAATGGAACCAAACCCATCGCTTTATAGGACCATTCTGTGGCCAAGAATACTAATACAAAGAGTTGCAAGAACAACTTAAATTATTTACACATTTGAGTCAAATTTTGAAACAGAAGTGGGTAAATAGCATTTTGTGTAAATTTAGTCCAATTTATTTATGAGATTTTTTCAATGAATAAATGTTATTTTAGCACACTACATTCAATTTTAATATTATGAATGTCAAATCCACAGAAAATATCCCAATTAAGGGGGCTTTGAAATTCTATTTTAAGATAAATTCCGAAGAAAGTGGCCATGAATTAAGAATTCACATATCATCAAAATAAATAAATATTTCCCACAACATTCCGGAATGGAACTAGGGGTAGTCTCAACCTCAACCAACGGGTGATAGACTTTCCATGACTGTTTATTTTCAGTGTATTAGTAGTCAATTAATAGCACCTAGACCGGTTGAAAAAGGATCCATTTAATCCTACCCGCCCAGGGATCGAACCCACAGCCTCCGAGGAGGCAGACGAAAGTGTTACCACTTCGTCTATGGGGCGGGTAATAATCATCAAAATAATTTGCAATATATTTCGAATTTTAATTGCAAAAATTGTACGTTATTTATGGGTTTTTTTTTTAAAATTTAACTTGACCCTGCCATGAAACTTCGCCTGGATTCTAAATTTTCAAACACTAAAATTTTTTTCATTACTTTATTGTTAGAAAAGGAGGTTGTAGAGTTCTGCTAGCATTTGATTTTTAAGTTTACAGAATTTAAATAAAAAAGGGTTTCCAAAATTTACGCCGCTTTTGAATTTATAAAAGAGATATAATTCTATGGCTATTGATTTGTTAAGTGAAACGTAATGTACATTCTTCTTCTGGCGTTATAGTCCTCGATGGATCTTCCTTCTCCACAACTCATTGCCATTTAGACATGTCTGCTTTTTCCTTCCAGTCCTTTCCCGTATTTCCTTTTCGTAAGGTACTTTATTAAGTTTTTTATCTTATGTACCTTACGATTCAATTAACAAATTAAAATAGCCCTAGTTTTATATCTTTCTTTTATAATCAATTCAAAATTTCCGTTTAGGGACAACATTTATTAAAAAATTTTATTTATAAATATATTTTCGAACAAATAAAAACGGTCTAGTTTATTTATTCAAAAAAATATAAAATCTGTTTTGAAACAATTTCAAACATTTCTATAAATTGACAGTGTTAAAAAAAGTCAAAGCGATTTATATTAACATTTTGTATAATCGTTCTAGGATGAAATTGGACTAAAAGAATGGGCCTTGTCGTTGCGATCGGCGCACAAATTGTCCCAGGAGTTGCTGGGCTCGATGGCGAAGAAGGCGGGCAAGATATACGGTACGGAGCGTGACCTGCAGTCGTCCCAGATGAACAACAATTCCAGCTCGCACATCAGTGGCGGGGGCAAGCATCATCCGACAAACGGCTCGAACAATAACTAGCGGTTACTCCTGCGATCCCGATCTTGTTTTATAGAGACGGGTCGTTTAAAAGAAGCCGCAAGCAAAATCAAATGTAAAGATACCTAAACCTAAGATAGTAGGGCTAAGAGAAACAGTGTGAAGAAAGGAAGAAGGAGGAGGATGGGGAGATGGGGGGAGGAAAGACAGTCGTCAAAAGTTCCGGGGTTGTTAAACTCGGCCAGCCATAGTTAATTTTCCGATCAAGATAGAACACATACAAAACAACAGTGAGTGCCATTTCATTTTCGCAATCATCAGATATTAAAAACAGTTCTAATAACACAATACGCGCGCACACTGAATGGAAACGAAATGATGTTCATGGAGAGTGTGCCAAAGCTCGAACATAAATAAATTCATTGAATAGACGGAGTCGAAATAAGGGAAACAGTTGTGTTAAATTTATTGCAATGGACAATAAATAAAGCATTTCTTCTCTTTGGGGAATGAATGATGACGGCAAACAAGTCAATGAACTCGAAAGTTGGTTAGGTTTTTAATTACTCAAAGTTTTATGTTGAAAAGCCGTCATTTTGTTTATTTTAAATGAGTTATTAGTAATACAGTTCAATTTTATTTCATCATATTTTTAAATATTCTTCCTAATTAGATATTCATTAGATTTGTTGGTTATCTAGTAATTCTATTTCGAAATGAACAAGTTATTTAAAGTATAATTTGAAATAACACCAACTGAACCCCAATAATAAAGTTCCGTTCTAAGGCGTAAAAATACTGAAGGAAATTAAAAACTAATAGAGAAAATCGTAGCTCAAATCGAGGCTAGTAATTCGATTGACCGTGGTTTTGTTGCGATATTCTGGTCGTTTGCAAGTAAAATTCATACACACATATTCAGCATAGACTTCCATTGTTTAATAATAAAATAACTAAATAATAGTTAAATTAAAGGACTAAGAGAGAGAGATAACAATTAATTATAATAGAGAAAAAAAAGTGTAAAGATGCAAATAATTGTTAAAGTATTTATAGTAAACAGAGGAGTGGACAGAGGAGACTAATTCCTAATTAATACCGAATTAAAAACAAGAGTGAAATGGAGAAGTGTGGTTAAGGATCAACTTTATATAGAATAATAATGAAATAATATTTAAAAAAAAAAAGGCGAGTGATTGTGTGTGTATGTTTGTGTCAAACGTCTTTTGAGTTGGATGATGATTTGAGCTACACTTGAAAATAGGATCTACTAAGAGTAAAACACAAGAACTAAATATTAAAGTAATCTAATTGAGAAGGTACATAAATGTGTTGTAAAAAGGCATTGTTCACATTAACTAGATCAAGAGAAACTAAAACTGAAATATTATACACAACATGTATTAAGAAGCACAAATGAAAATCGAGCGCGCCCACCAGAGAATTTCGTTGTTGTTTTAATTGTGTGTGAGATAAAGAGAGAGTGTGTCGGGGATTCACTAGTTATTCCAAGCATCAAATTTAATCACCAAAAAATAAGTAAAAAAAAGATTATCTATATATAAAAGTTGTGTGTGCACACAGAGAGAAAGAACAAAGTGTAAAACCAACCAAAATGAAGATGACTGTGTAAAAAAATGATGAGAAACAGAAAGAGAGTTGTATTAAACCACACTTATTGTTGAATAATAAAATGTCGTCGAAAAAGGAAGGAATGGAAATGTAAAAATCCTTTCTCTTCTAATTCTTCCCATTTCATTCATAATCATCACCATTGAACTTTCCACTCCTAATCCCTTCTCTTTTCTAACGTACATTAAAATGCTGATATATATATATATAAATATAAATAAATAATAGTTATATAAGAAAATAGGAAAAACCATTTGAACTTTTGTCAATTTAGAGAGAAACAAATTTTTAGCAAAAATTGTGAGATTACATATTTACATTAACATATTGTGAATAATTTAAGTTTTAGTGATGAAAGGGTTATGATGATGAGTTCTGCTAAATAGAGAGAAAGTTGTTGATAAGGAGATAAGAGGAACTAAAGTTTGTGTGTATGAAAGGAGGGCGAAAAAGGAAACAGAAGAATGATATTCTATAGAAGAGAAAATCACTTTTATGTCGAAACAAAATATTTGTAAACACATACACAAATACACATTATTACCTATGGATAACAGAGAGAAGAACTTTTAGATAACCAAAACTAAAATTAACTTAAGAATATTAAGGGGAAAGTAATGGATAAATAATAATTAATCTATAGGATCACACTGAGAGAAAAAAGAAGATGAAGAGCAGAGACTTGTTGTTGTTGTTTTTGGTCAAGCTAATAGTATTTTGTTAGTTTGTGTGGTAGAAGAGGATCAGTTGGATCACATTAGACACTTCTTGACTAAGGACCTAACTGAAGGACACGTTTTCCCCGTTTTTGTCTGGAAAACTAACAGATCCTGTGTAATGGTTTTATAGAATTGTATTAGTTTCCTAATTTATCGATTCTTGGTGTTTCACACATTCTTTCTCAGTGGCCCTTCATTATTTTCATCATGAGATGAAATTTGCGCGCAAAATGGTATTAACGTGTGTCGTATTTTGTAATACTGATCCTGAGAAACACGAATACACACTTTTAGATGTTAAGGTTTATAAATTTCTAGTATTTTTGTATGATCAACTATCACCTCTTTTCTAATTTATACAATTTTCCACCACCACCCCCAAAGTTTCTCCTAACAAACCGGAAATGTGCAGTTGAGGATTTCGTTGTTGTTAAATATATCGATAGCCGATCTTATTTAGAGTAATATTGTAAGATTTATTTTATTCCAGATATATTTTGGTCTCTAGAAATGTTCTCCATTGTTTTTTTTGTCTTAATTCTTTCATTTTTCAGATGTAAAGTTTTTGATGAAAGAAAGAAAGAAACAATATAGCACATATAAGTTCGGCTAAACATGAATGTTGTTAATTACTAATTACAAAGCTACTAATCATGAAAGTTGTTGAGGGGGAGGACAGACCTAGGAATAAAAGTAGAAAACTATAAAACCAGCGCCCTAAAGTTTAAATGTGATTTTTTGTTGGTTAGGAAAAGAACTAAATTTTGTTAACTCTCTTTTAAATCAGGGTATCACTTTAAAGTAAATGGATATATTGGATATGAATCAAATTAAGAGAAAACACCACAAAAGCGATCACCAGATGTTTCCCATTGTTATTCATTTTAGGACATAATTTTTTCGATGATATAAAATTGGAAATTTGTAACAATTTTTTTGTATACACCAAAAAGCACACACACACCCATACTTATCTAATAAAGATTAACTAAAAATAAGGTCCACCAAAACCATGATTAAATCGTATATAAAACTAAATAATAGGGTAAAAAGAGTAACAAATACCAGAAACTTCGAAATCATTCACCTCTATTCTTCCATCAGCATCCATTAAAAATGCATTGTAAATCTGAATAAACTTTCCAAAGTGTTGTGTAACAATCTCTAACCAAAACGGATTCGTTTCTGGAGTGCCATTTCTCCACACACACATACACACTCACATATATAGGGTATTTATATAAATGAACGTGATTAGGGCAACCAGACTACATGTAGCTTCATTAATATAATTAACACACAATATTATAATTAGTATATGGTATCCATCAGCGTCTCCAATACTTAATCTTTGACCCGCCCGATTATTACATCTAATGTGGATCAGGAAATCGAATTTTTTCCGTTTAATGTCCTGTCCTTGTTAGATACATTCTTCAGTCAATATCATCGTTTCTCCTCCGTGGTTATTAGGTGACTACCTACCTACCTACTTACATTAGATACTAAAACTAACTCTGCAACAGCCTCACCTGACATGAAAAATGGTTTTGACTATATAGTTATTGTTTGTATAAGGAGCAAATACTATGTGTTAGGGTTTAAGTTTATTTATTTATTTATTTCCTCCTAATGAATAAGTTTGATATATATACATATAAAATTTCATGTATTTTATATTTTTATTGTAAATAATGATAATAAAAAATATATTTCAAACAACAGTACATGTTTAGAAAATTACTCAATTTAAGTTATTGGTTATTTAATAGGTTTATTCGCGTTTGTCTTATAATTTTCTGATAAGTCTCTAATTGTTTTATAGTTTTCTAATAAAAGGATTCAATTTTCAATTATACGAGGGCAGTCTGAAAAGTTCTTGGCAGATCCGCTTGATGACCCAACTTTTACAAATTTTATAAACCAAAAGAACGCTATCGTTCCTACATTTGAATCTTTTTGGCAGGTAATTCATGGAACAAAATCACAGAACCCGTGAATGCTATAAGATTCTTGTTTTTTTTATGGGTGTCCAATAAATTCGGTTTACCAAGTTTCATCATGGTTCCACATCAGTTTTTGTTAAAATGATCCCCATTTTCTAGGTACTTATACATGGAGGATAACGTAAAAAAAAAACTTAGACCTTTGTAAAAGTATATCCCAAATTGAATGGGTTCCAGATAGCTGAGATAGCAAGCATTTGAAAAAAGAAATTACAAAGGTTCCTGGATTAATATTGGGGACGAGACACTTGTCTGCAAACAGACTGCCTTAATTTCTCAAATTTTACAACAAAAATATAATTTAACCACTTCAAAGCATTGTTTGATAGTAGTTAATTGCAATCTATTGAGGTAATTATTCACAAATCATCTATCCATTTTTTATCAATTATAGACCATGATCAGACGACAGTGTTAAAAAATTTCCATTGACCCGAAAAAAAAAGTCTTCTATTTTTAAAACATGATCGACGTCGATTCTCTCGAAAAGGCTAAAAGAATAACAGAAATTTACTATGCCTAAATTTTGGATAGATTCATTTTATAGTTACAGAATAAAACGACCCCATTTAGCAAAGAAATTTTGCTTTTTCGTCCTGAACTCACCGGTTCACAGTTTGTTGTCATGTCCAAATTTGCCTAATTATGGAACGATTTTTTACCTTATCCTCCGTATTCTCGAGACTTGATTTATTTCGATTACTTTATGGCTTCAAAAAAGTCACCGGTAAGGCTGAAATGTCAGTCAAATGAGAAATTTATCGCCGTTAATGGGGACTATTTTGCAGAAACTGTAAAATACGCGAATTTCAAACAAATTACACACTTATTTACTTGAAATTTTGACAGTATAAAAGTGAACCAGTAGTTATTTTGTAAGAGCTAGGTCACCGAGCACAACAAAATTAAATTGCTTTTAATCAATATTTACCTGAGATGTGGTTTAATACCAAGGTGTTTTTCTATCAAGTCACGTGAAAATAATAAAGTTTATGCCAAAACTACACAACCGATTAAAGACCGTGAATTCTCGAGGACACGAATCACTGCTCGTATTTCAATGCGAAAATTGGGGAGCTGGTTAATATTGGTATCGTGGATATCTCGGATCTATACGTAGTAGTATCTAATTGCTCGTATACTCCCAGATTTTCTAAGATCCAGGATCATTTGGTTAAGACATTTTTACTTGATAAAAATATAAATTTTGAGGCACTCAAGACAACAAAATTTGGTAAACGAAAGAACTCTGCAATGTGGATACCAAAATTTCTTTCGGCAGTGGCAAAGGAACAACAGGTAGAATGCGAAAGATTATTATTGAACCTCTGAAACCAAAAAGGAGTCGATGGACTGGTAGCACCCTTCAGATCCTTGGATCTAAATGTAAATGGTTAACAATTGCGGAGAAAGATTATGGCTTTGATCTTTTGGAATTACCAAGGAATCCTGCTCATCTATTTTAAAGAAGAAGGTACTACATACTATCAACGGGGTGAATTATGTTAACCTGATGAAGAAGCTGCGGTGCGCCATAAAAAATTTAATCACTGGAATTATATAATCTTTGTTCTACAAAAAAATTTTAATTTGTGTTCATTTGTCATGTAAAAAAGTTGCAAAAAATATCTAACGATTTCCTTAGGTGTTGAAAAGAGACTGGACTTTTAACATAAACAATTAGTATAGGTTTTATTAATTGATCACTAATATAATTGAAGACAAATGATCAATGAAGAGTTGATACGTTGCGTTGACTAACTAGGTTCTGCACAGGAGGTTGTTTCCGTATGTTCCCCAAGTTTAAAACAACAACACCGTGTAGTAAAGCTGTTTCGTCCCCATATTCTAAAATAAACCTTTTGTCAACTGTAAATAAAATGTTACACCAAAACAACTCGTCATGATTAAAACAATTATATCTTCAATTTATATAATATCACACACGGATATCTTATGAAAAAGATCAAGTCACAACCAGAGTGTGTAAATTGTGGACGGACACTGGATGTTGATCATTTATTAAGTTGTGAAAACGATTTGTCAAGAAGAAACTAAGAAAACAGAAAATGGAAAATATACTAGAATATTAGATTATGATAACTAATAAAAAATGGTTTTGAATTTTTAAAAGCATTAAAAATAATTCATAAAATTTAAAGAAAAACAAAGTCAAAAAATAATTCGGAAAATATGTAAAATAACTAAAATGTAACGAGACGTATGGACTTTTTCCCATGTATTTTTTAATTAAATAAATAATATAATCCCTTTCGACAATAACCTAAACCGTGGAGAAAATTGTTGGTAAATTTACAGAAACAACCTCCTGGGATCAAAAGGGAAATTTATTGCATAATGAAATTTAATGAAACTAGTTACAATCAATATTTTATTTATTTAAAATAATAAATTTACATTTTATAAACAATAGTACATTTACAATATTTTGAACTTAAATTTTATATATTGATTTTTTCTCCTTTTTGACATAATAAATCATTTTAAAAAGTGCGCATTAATCGTGAAATACATAAAGATATGATTATACCTCACTTTTAATTATTTAAATTTGAATAAAGTTTTTGAGCAAATAATTTCAGAATTTTTGGAAATCATTGTGGAATCTTACAATGATTTGTATTTCAATACAAAAAATTATTCTAAAAATTGTTCTAGATTACATTAGAAGGCTTTTCACATCATCTACCTCCAAAAGTTTATTGGAATCTACCGTATTACTGCACATTGGGCATAAGTTTGTGGCATCCAATATTTGAACCATTACATCTTTAATGCAAGGGAATCGGCATTCGGGACAAAGGACCATTTCTGTCGGTATGATATGCTGTCCAGTAGCGATACAAATGGGCAAAGTTTCTTTACATTGATAACAGCTTAGCTCCATTGACCTAAGCTCCGTATCACAAATAGGACAAGGACTCGAGTCCACTTCTTCCTCTTCATCTTTGAGATTCTTAGGTGCCTTTCTCACGATGCCTTCAATTTTCTTTTTATATTTGTCGTCAATTTCTTGTCGATGTTCCGATCTCATGAGTTGGGTGGCAAATCTAAAGGCAGACTGTCTGAATCCTGCTCTTTGACATTCAATTACTGTGGACGTTAAAATTGGAACTATATGACTAGGAAATTGAGATATGTTTTCTGCCACTAACGATAATAGTCGAGCTGCATGCTTGTGATTTGATAGTTTTACGTGAATTCTTACTAAAATATACCGATGAAGTAAATTGAGGTTAGTTTTCATATCCGATCCAACTTGGAGGTTATGTTCTCTCAATTCTTGATTCATTGAAAAGAGTAAATCATGAGCACTCCGGTAGTTCCCAGCCAGTTGTTCTTGATTAGCTATTATCACCGCTGTTTTGGCAGCCTCCTTGAACTCCTTCCGAGCCATATACAAACGGAATAAAAATTTGGGATCCTTTGGAACTCCATCAGATTCTCCCAACAAAAATTCGATCATTTGATTTGTTAATTTGGGATCGTTTGATACAGCTACGCAATCAATTGCCAATGATAAAGCATTTGTGTCCTCTTCTCCTCCATAAACAGAAGCCTTTAAAAGGTATTTCATGGCTTTCTCGTACTCTTTGGCTAAGAAGTAATATTTTCCAGTTAAAAGAGTATACTTTTCATTCTCAAACAATTCCGCTAACTCTTTAAAGTTTTTCGGTTTTGCATTATCAGACTTTTCTAACAGTTCTCCAAACACCTTAAGTTTGTTATGTCTCCTGCTAAGAGATAAGGCTTCTTCTATAGAATCACATTGGATCAGGTATTGGACGGCTGATTCAATATCACCTATTTGTTGGTAAAATCTGGCAAGAAGTTTAGAGCCAACTGAGGATTTTGTTTCGGAAACAATCTCCTGGGCACTGTGGGGGTCATTTAAATTGTCTAAATATATCCTTACCGCACTGTCCAAGTCTCCACCAGTTTTATAACTGGCGATTGCTTCTTCGTATTTACCTTCGCTTTCTCGGGCTTTGGCAAATTGTAAATGTAATTTCGAGACTTGAGTATGAGGTAAAAGTTTCTCCACTTTCTTCCACTGTTTCAATTCTATGTACAATTCACAGGCTTCGTCCCAAAACTCCCCCTTCTCATATAGCAAGGCGGAATCTTGAATTTGATTTAAATTTCTCAAATGTTGAGCGCATTCCTGGTAAAGTTGTTTGTCATTCAAATTAACAGCTATATTGATTCCCTTTCTGTAATCCTTGTTTAATATTGACGTCCTCGCTATTCCACTATTTGCCAATTTGTCGTGTATTTGAAGATTTTCAACGGAAATTTCACTGGGATCCGTGTAATTTATCGATTTCTCGTAATGCATCAGGGCTTCTCGGTAATTGCCAGTGAATTCCAATTGATGACCGTATTCCCTCGCGATGGCAAAGACTTCACGAGGTGCCACATTCGCCGCCAAAGCCATCGCCTGTTCCCATAGTAATAGATCTCGACACAGTTCTAGCGCCTCGTTGAAATTGAACTGAGCCGCACTCTTGATGAAATACTGCTGAGTCAAATCGGTCTGACCTAGAAACATGGCACAGAATCCGCTCAGCAAGTTCAAGTCCTCAATATTTCGAATCTCCTCCAACGCGTTCACGGTGGCAACGTCGCCAATATGGCGGTATATTTTTATGGCCAGATTTATGTCTAAATCCCTCAAAGCGCACTTACCCAACTCTAACCACTCCTCTTTGTCATTTAAGGCACGACAAGCGTCCCAAGCTTGGTCGAATTTGCGAATCTGTTTCGCCACCTTCAACTGACTTTTGGGACCGTCCTGCAGCTTGTGGGTTTTCAAATGTGTCGTCGAAACATGTCCGCTTGAAGTGCTGTTCAGTACCAATTCCCCGTCACTCAATAAAACCGGGATTTGATCGGACATTAATTTCATTTCATCTAGTTTCTCGACAGTTGGTCCTCTGCTGATTGAATAACGAGCGAAATAGTAAATGCTGCATGAATCTTTGCTGAATCCGATAAATAAATTTGGATGCACAAAGTCCCATAGAAAGCCTTCTACGTTCTTTGGTATGTCGGGAACTTGTAAATACTCAGTGTCCGCTAGCCCAGGTACGTGTAGAAAGACATCTCCAGAATCATCAATGTATATCAATTTCACCCCCTCTCGATCTGTGAATAGTTTTTTTATTCCTAGTTTATAACGGACCTGTGTTGACACTATCCACTGGTCCAATGAGAAGTATACTATGTTGCCCATCTGGAAGAAAATTTGTGTCACATTAAAATTTGTTCTGTCAAAACCGTTTTTATAGCACAAGTTCTTTAAAGAAATGGAATTAGAAAAAGAAATGAAAACAATGTGAGGGCGACAATAAAAATTTTAATTATATTTATTTAAAAATGCATAACAATTTGTATAAAACCTGGTCGATAAGCATAAAAAGCCCTAGAATTTAATAATGCCTTATCTTATAGTTATATAAATAACTATAATATTGAGGTGAAAACTTCTGTTTTAAAATCAATGTTTATGTTTTAAGTGATGTCTCTATATATATTAATTCAAACTCTTTGCCTCCGAAGCTATCATTCGTTAGGACTTTAAAATTTATTGGACTAGATTCAATATAAAATTAATAAATCGACGAAAAAATTCTTTTTTATATGGGTTGTACAGAGATTAGTAAAAAAAATTATACAAATTTATAACAAATTTTTTAATTAGTTTTGCGTGAATTTTGGAGGAAAGTGCAAAAAATTAAGTTCTTGTGTAAACTCCGATGAAAACTCGCTTAATTGCAATTTACATTTAATAATTATTCACAAATTTGCTCAAAGATTATGGTTTTAAAAGTGATACATTACGAAAAATAAATCACTGAAAAAGTTAAGAAGGTCATAGGATTGTAATAAATTATTATTTTAGGAGATAAAATGAGTTTTTATGAATTTTAATTTAATAAATCTGAATGCAAAATATGTTATTTACACTGAATAACGTTTTAAACAATTAAATTTCGTTATTATGCAAATATGCCCTTATTATAGAACATCTTTTTACTTAAATTTCTTGTACAATGATTTAAAAGCGTTATTGGCGTTATCTCAAAACGACCAAAATAATTTCAATTAATACGATAATACGAGTATTACATTACTAATTAAATACTTACATCCGTTGCAAAGGCAAGAAAGTTTTCGGTTAAAATCTGGCAAGAAATGACGGAGTTTTGAAGTCCAGGCACAGCTTCTGGGAATATTTGTGGCTCTTTGATTTCTTCATTAGTTGTTTCTATACAGTGTAACATGATATGCCCTCCACACAAAACTGAACAAACACTGGAATTCATTTTAATGTCCGTAATTTGAGCTCGATATTCTCTATCCCCAAGTAAGAGAGCGGTATCGTTTCGAGATTTGCCGAGATCATAAAACCAAACATGATTGTTTAGTCCACAGGCCAAGTGAGCTGGTCCAACGCTGAGAAAATCCGGTTCCACTTCTAAAACAATCACTGTGGGATATGTTAATTTATTTTTAGATTTCGTCCTGTCGGGATCGAATTCGAAAATAGACACTTCAGATAAGTTGCTGAGGACTGCAATTTTTGGAGCAAAGACTGCATGAAGGGTGTTTAGTTTTGTTACAAATACGTGTAATGAACCCTGCATTGTGGATAAGGCTAGTAACTGCCCGTCTGTACACCAACTTATTGACCGGATTTGGTCTGTGGTGGAGAGAATTTTTATAGTTTCGCCCATATCTTTTGTCTGGGTTGAGTGAATTTTAACATTATTATCTCCACAAGAAGCCAAAAGTCCCAGTTCCATGTTGATGTCTATGGCGGAGAGGGAGTCTCGGTGATTTTTAACTTGCCATAACTCTTGTCCCACTTCTTTGGGATTTGTAGAAATCGTGACAATATGTCCTAAAGCGAATCCCAATAAAATGAATCCTTCTCCGAACCATTTGTGTTGAACCAGCTGTCCGTAATGTTGCTGAAATCCCAATTCAATTGGAGCATCTGGTTCTGGGATATGGTAAAGGAATAATGTTCTTTTTCCTAGAATTACACTTATTGTATTGTCTCCCGGATCCTCGTCCTCGATTTTCATTCTCGAAAAGTGAATGTCACTTGGAGAGTCTCTTAATTGGACAATTTTAAGAGTGTCGCCCTCTTCAGTATTTATGGACATTGTCTTATCCTCGCTGATTAAAGCCAATAAATTCTCCTCAGACCAGCAACCGCCCGTTATTTTCTTGGAGTGTTTCCCCAAAATGGGAATCCGTCTCTGTGACTGATGATTATAAATTGATAGATTACCTCTGCTCGTTGCCACACCGACAATTTGTTTGTTCTTTGACCACACAATGCAGGTCGGTGAGTCTCTTAATCCAATCTCAATGTATTGTTTCTTCTTCGAATTCGAATCCCATAGCAAGAGTTGACTATTGCTTTGGGTGATAATTCCCAGTAAATCGCCTTCACAGTCCCAGGCCAAGCCAGAACAAACGCCCTGTAGGATTATCCGCTCCTGGAGAACTCCTTGCCGGTTAAATATTGCCACACTGCAGTCCGATCTGAGTTAAATGTAAAATTTAAATATTTTTCCATTGAAATTTAAAAGGCCAGAATTTTACCCAGAGGTCGCCAAATAAGAAACAGAATTCCCGGGCTGCCATGACAAAAGGACGGTCCCAACTCCATGTGGATCGTCGTGCCGGAACAGGACCTTCTCGTTTAGAGCCATTTTGGTAAGAAATCCGCTTCAATTTTCACAATTTTGTCATTTTTAAAAAATTATTGTGTTTGGGTTTGTTTTGACACAGGTGTTTCCATAACAACGACGACAGGTGAGACATACAGTGGCTGAAATTTACCTGGACCATGGCTTTTCTGTACCGGAGATTTGTTGTAATTTAATTTCACATTTATTAATTGAAGACCAAACATATTTATTACTACTTTAGTTCAAAAGCACGTATTATTTATTTGTTTTCTACCAAACCTTATAGTTGTATAATTATTTTAGGCAATTCAATCTTTCCTTTAACCCACGGAACAAAATGAAATAACTTGAACGTTATATTAAAAATTAAGCCAGAATCTTAATGATTATGTGAAATATTTAAGAACAGTTTTGTAGTAAATATGATTTTTTTGCTATCCCTTTTCGAAAAATTAGTTGTTTGTCATCGATTGTACATATTTTAAAAAGATTAAAAAATCTGTTCTACTCGTGTGAAAAATTTAGTTTTTAGCTCGGTTCGATTTTTTGCATGTTTCTTTATTAAAACAATTTTATTAACTTGTAATATAATAGAAAGTTTTGCTTTTATACTTTTCATTATTTAAATTTCGTAACAAACGTGTTGTCTTTAGTGAAAATTTGTACCTTTTCTTGTAGTGCAACGTTCTGAAAACATCAGTCTTAAATATGGAAACTATGTAAAACTCGCATTTGTCTTAATTTTTCGCATTTATTTTTTTATGATAAATACTAAATACACTTAACACCTTTGTAACATAAAAAGTCTTTATATTTAATTTAATTCCGGAAATCCTTTTTATCAACGAAAGTAATGTCGAATTGATTGGTTTACATTTGTAAATAAGTGTTAGTTAATTTACTTAATCATTTGTTTTCATTATCTATTTTATTTTAGAAGAATAAATTTTATACTTGAGAAAAATTAGTACTTCGACTTTCTGAATAAATGGAATGGTCTTTCAAAATTCTCTTTTGCAGCCACCCTATTTTACGCACACCTTTATCGAATTACCTGTGGAAACAACACCAATACTATCCAACCAAAATGTTTAACATTTGAAATTCTTTTTTTCTGTTTCTCTCGTTTTGTACTACTTTTATTATTACCTTATTATTATTAATAAAAGAGTTAATTATTTTTGATAGTGTTGTTTTGTTCGAGTCGAGTGGTAAAGTGCAGAAATGTGGTGTTTTTTCACAAAAAATTCGTTTTTTCAAAATCCAGTGAATTTTTGATCATTTTCGAATGAAATTCCTCAGATCTGTTGAACTTTGAATGGGGGATTAGGAGGCAAACAAGAATTTAAGCCACTTCTTTGCATTTTGAATTAGTGGTAAAGTCAGTTTCGTCTCGAGCAGCGAATTGCAGGCAAAAAGCCAGCGATTTGGAACGGTCTGCTCTGAATGATCGTGTCGAAAGTACATTTGTGGAATTAATCTAATCTGACCGAATATCTCTGTTTTGCCCGTTATCAATGGTGTTTTTGTTGTGGGGAAAAATAGAGTATAACGATATCGGAATTGTGAGAAACACACGTTGACAAAAACGGGTTTTGCAAATTCTATTTTTGACGGTTTTTATTCAACTTGCAATAAATTGTTAAACTCTCTAATCATGATCCAAAGATCAATCCAAGTAGTCTCCGTGTTTTTGTTGTTCTTCTCGTTACTTCAAAATGAAAATTTACCAGTGCTTGTTTAAAATGGTGTGTATTGATAAGTGGAGTAAAAGATCGAGTTCTTGGCTCGTTTATGTTGAGTTGAGCTGAGAGAAAGGAACACCAAGAAGTGTTGAATTGTTTGGTGAAGAAATACCAGTTTTTGAATGATTACATAAAAAGAATTGGTAAAGTGACTTCTTACGTATGTGTGTGTGTAAATGATAAACAAAACTCGAAAAGGACACATGTGATTTTCGTTCAAGGGAATTTCCCCACTTTAAGTGCAAAGGGAAACGGAAAATTGACATTTGAATGTGGAAAATTGTATGAATGAATGAATCCGGCTTCTCGTGTATGTGTTGTTACTACTGACTGGCTGGCTGAGAGAAAAGAACAAAAAAAAATCCAAAGGGGAACACACTACCGTCCAAAAGTGACTGTGTGCCTTGAAGAAGAATGGATGACCAGAGAATGGAATTTCATCTATATTTGTTTTGCCAAATCATTCCTCCAATCAATACCAATCTAATTTGTAGCCAAAATCATCTGCTTTGATTGCTGTTTGTGCCATTTGTGAAGGCCGGCTGTTATTGAATTTCTATACCCATAAAAACACTTTCGTGAAAAAAGTAATTGGTTTAGACTGGATAGATTTAATCTGATTTAATTTTTTTTTTTATTTAAAGGCTATTTAATTTTTTTGAAAGCATTAATGTCATGTGAACTATTTTTAGACCTCTTATTTTGAAAAGTGTCGCTCTCAAAATGTTTCATCCCCTTCAATTTGGAGCCAAAAATAGATTTGGGGTTGCCTTAAATTAAACAAATACAGGAAATAGACCAGATGTCTACAAACCCCTTATTTGAAAGAAATATAAATAAGTCAGCAGATAATCACTCAAACCATTAGAAATTCTCATATTTAAAAAATTGAACGGGAATATCGATTTAAAAAAATATTAGACATTTAGATACATTTTTATTTCAATTGACGTCAAACAAGCAGTGACTTACTTCTAATAACGTTATCTTTATTATTTACTCAAATCGTAATACTTTTATGTGAGATAAGTTACTTTGTTTTATAATACTAAAAAATAAGATTGATTGATTTTCTGATAAAGAAATTAAGTAAAATTTAATGACCTAAAACAGTTTTTAAACAGATATTACCATATACCAGTGATTTAATGGTTTATGTTTTATAAAAAGTTAAATTATTTCTATAAAATCAAACAGGTTAAACTGCATAGTATTTACTTTTAATGAAGTTTTGGTGTAAAATCAAATTATAGAATTCGTTGATTTTAAGAGACGTTTTACTTTCTATTCAAATCTCTAAAACACCAAACTTTTTCACACTTCATTCCCCCTAATGATTTAAGTTGATCTTCAACATATAACTGTGCTGACATTGAACATTCTTGTCTGGCATTTAAATTGCATCAAAATCGAAAATACCAAAAATGAGCCGGAGAGAAAAAATGTGAAAAATATTTGGCCTAGAGTGAAAGAACAACAGCGAGATGAAAGTTAAATTGCGAAAATTGGCCCACATAATTGAATATAAAATTACAACGAATCGATGCTGTGTGGTGTGGTCGATTGGCAATGATCAGAAATAGAAATTGCACCATTATTTTAAAGGTGGAATTATTCAATTAGATTCGTTTATTAGACGTGAGCGCGGCGTTAAATTCTTTCGGTGGTTAGTGTGCCGCTGGTGTGATGCTTGACTGGAGATTGTTTGTGTAGTGAATGGAAAATGTTGTATGGCTTTACATTTTGATATGGAGGGTGCGCAGAGAATAAGAGAGTCTCTCCTCTTTTCGTGCTTGCTATTATCAGTAGTATCCGTGTGTGTGCTTGTGCTGGACTGATTACTGTCAGCGCTTTTCCGACGACCGACTCCAAGTTTCCCGATTCCGTGTGTCAGTAGTGTGTGGAAAGCTCTCCGCGCGCGATGATTGGCGGCGGTCTTTAGCCTTTTATTGTCCGTGTCCGTTGAAAGAGCGGCTCAGTGTTTCCGGTAGTTAATGGGTTTTCGTGAGGACTGACAAATATTGTGTGTGCGCTATACCAGTTTTAGTATTGTTAATAGTAGGTTTGGAGTAAATTTGAGTCAGTGTCTCTCCACATGAGATTGTGGTTATAATACAAATTATATCCATTATATGGTATTAAAGTGTTGACTAAATATCACGTTTAGATGATTTATTTAGATCAACAAAAGCCGCATTTCTAATTTATCCCAAAATAATGCAGATAACAAATAATAGCAAAGGATTATTCAACTGATGCTACTAAGCCTGTTAGAAGTGGTTATCGTGTGTGATGATATGTTTTTAAAAGATATTGTGTGTTATTTAACCGACAAAAAAGTCCAATTGTGAAGTGATGCCATAGATAAGCAAATACATAAAGGTGTTAATTGTTAATCAAGTTATTACAAGTGCCTGACTTGAATCAGAGAGAAAAATATGAGAAAAAGTGAATTAAATTCTAATCACAGTTCCAATTACACAATTATATGGATTAATTGAATACCCAGGAGCCACGTACCAAACGGATAAAAGGACGTGCTCACCAGAACCCAGAGAGTCATCTTTAAGTTCGACTTTAAGGTAAATTGCATTGATCGCAGATGTGAAATTCAATTTATTGGGGTTTGTGTGGAATTAGTTTTTTTTTACTATTTGTAAGTCAGCGTTGTAATGAAGTCCTTTCCACACTTTTAATAGAAATCTTCGAAACGAATTGGAATTGTAAAGAATTCAATCACAATCATTTAATTGGAAAAATAAGGATGTTAGTGTAATAAGATTTTTGCAGTGCCATTGTGAAATTAAACATGAAAGGGAAATATGTCTTTGACAGAAACTTTAAGGTTTAAAAACTATTTCCAAGATCATACTTGAAGGAAGAGGCGGAAGAGGTTACCAAGATAAAATTAATAGCTTGGATAAATTAAATTATTGAAGTGGCATCTGGTAGTAAGGGAGATTATATTCCAGTAATAATTTGAATATGTTGTATGGAATAGTGCGGAATTACGACTCCCACACGTACGGAATATGACATTTCCAGACTCTTTTTATTATATCGACAAACAAGTTAATAAGGAAAGTATTAAGTTATAAAAATATTTTTTCTGTTTCAGAATTATCTGTTTATTTGTATCATAAAGGGTAAAAATGAGCACATGTCAAGAGTTGTCTTTAAAGTCTATATTTCTGGAAAAATATTATGGATTTTGTTAGTTATTGGTTTGTGGGTGAAGAACCCGCTCGGGGATTATAGCTCTTATTCATATCGAAAAGAAAAATTTAAATAAGATAATTGTCCAGATGCACGAAAACGCGTCATTAGGTGTATGGTGGACAGCAATTCTCCCCTTCACGTAATTAGCCCTAGCTCACCCTTCCTATTACAATTACTGGCTCTGTTGTTATATAATATATATATAGTAATAGTTAAAAATTGTTTTTACGTGTTTCATGATGGGATAGAATAAAAGTGATTATTATTTTCGCTATTCGGCACTGCACACTAGGGCAGTAAAATTTTAGCCACTTTTCAGTTCAATGTTAGTAATTTGGACAGTTAGTATGAATTAGATCAGTGAATCAGGAAAGAGGTTAGGATTATATGAGTAGAACATATTTCTTGTACTTCATCCCTTGATAAATTCATCCTAAGGAAATAAAAAACATTTATATACTAATAATTACTTGCTAGCTAATGTACATTACATACCAAAAGGAATAGGATGGAATAGGTTAGTGTTAAAGTGCCATTAGATTCTCTATTCAGTACCGCACACTGAGGCAGTATAGATTTATCCACTTTATGGGAGAGGTTTAATGTATTCTAAACTGTTTAATTAGAATAATCTTTTAAAATTAAAACATCAGTTTTCAATTGCAATTTTTTAAATTAAAAAGTACAATTTCAAACATTTACAAGCTGGCTTTAATTTAGTAGAAAATCAATGTTTTCATTTGATATATTAAATATTGCAGTGACATCATTGATTTCCAAGTTTGTTTTAGTATAATAATATAATATAACCTGAAAAAGCAGTGCCATTTTTATGTAAATATTCCTGATTTGAATTTAAAATTTGTTATTTTGTAAACCATTGGAAATATAGTGACGTCACATTTTTTTATAATCCCACCAAGCCTTGATGATATATTATTGTTGTGAGGTAAATATTTATGATAAAATATTCTTCATTTCAATATATTCGTAGAGAAGACATAACGGAAAGCGCTCTATTTTACGTGGAATCTTCAATCAAAACCAAGTCGGTTTTTCAATTTGGAATTCCATTTCTGTTTTATAAACATACACACAGAGACACGGCGAATGGGTTTTCTTATCAGAACCACAAACACCTGATAACAGAACATTCCCTTCCATTGTTGGTTTATTGTTCCGTTTTAATATTTCAATATTTTGTTTACCTGTCTCATTTGACATTGAGAAACTTTTATGGGGCTACAAAATGCAGATTTATAGTTGTCACAGTCCAAACACAGATAGGCACAGAACTGGAATCATATGACAAATTGGCGAATAAATATTTAATTCGTGTTTGGGCAAAGGGTCGGTCTGTTCTCTATTTACATTAAAAGGGTTCATTAAATTGTGGAAAAGGTCTCTTGAATATAAATGCTTTATTTGCATTTTAATATATACAAATAAATTTGGCTATTTATTTTATTTGTCAGTAATTGAAAATTAGTTTGCAAAATTAAAACAATTTACAGCTTGATACATTATGAATTCTTAAGTACTCGTTTTGCATTCTTTGCTTCCAAAGTTGAATTAATTTGGCCACTTTTATGAATTTGAATTGTATAATTTTGCAGAGTGTCTCCTAGAGTAAATAAGTAATCTTTATGGCTTTTCGAATAAATCCAGTTTGAAAATGTGGAAAGCTATGCTTTTAATGAAATAATCCTTCAAAGACAGGGTATTACTCAGATTTTAATTTCATTATTAAGAGGTTCTTAAACGTTTTTAATTTGTTTTCACAGATTAACAGTCACGTATCTCGGTTTTACGTTGATTCCGGGGTGGGATTCTACACGTGTTTCAATTTTAATAATTTATCAGGCACGATTCTAGCTAATTAGAAAATTGTATTTTAAATTGATTTACGTCTATAAATTTAATATTCATTCATAGCTTCCCTGTAGGGATATACACTAATTATTTAATGTTTTAAATGATTTCATATATGAAAAACAATTTTTTCTTAATTCTGTGTATTTTAAATGATATTTGCCAAAATGTATTAATTTCAACAACAGTTTACTCAAATGTTTAATTATCACTCTGCTAATTGGGGTTTTTTATTCCGAATTTTGAATACACAAATATTTTAATTGTGACTTATTAGAATTGCAAATATACAAAAATATAATGGCCATTGCCATTTTGACGGGATTACGGAATGGTGATGATGGTTGGTTGTTATTCAATAAGAAAGATAGTGGCCTAGGTCATTGATATTGATTGTGTATTGGGATTTCTATATATCGAATATTCAACGATTATTTAAAAATATTTGACTTATTTGAATAATTTTACGTTGAAAATAATTTAATGGTGTTTTAAATATAGTAAGAAATGAAAAAATTGAGCTATTTATAAGAAAATAAATTTGGATTTCGTTCAAAATGGATTAACAGAAAAATTTGATTTGCTTTGTTGTGCAAAGCATGCAAATTTTTGTTACATCGTTAAAAATGGGGAATAATGTTTTAGTTTAAATTAAATTTTTTAATATCTTCTTTAAATTTCGATTCGATAAATCAATATTAATCAATTGCAAAATAAACTAAATTGTGCTGTTTCAAAGCAAGTGTTTAATATTTAAAATGTATAAGGCTTGTGCCATTCTGATACATATTTTATTTCATCTGATAAGGGTAAAGGTTTATCCATTTTCTATAAAGTTTCCCAGTTTGGTGATAGAATTTTGTTATTTGTTATGCATGAATTTCCTTGTCATTTACACATTTCCTCTTAATTCTGTAAATTATCGCATTTCGTAGAAAGAAGATACACATTATTTTAAATCCCATGAAGACTTCTTCTTTGTAATCTTGAAGCAAGATTTAATTCAATTTGCTCATAAATATAATATCCCCCTTAGCATTTTGGTGTGTAGGACTGGGTTTAAGTATCTAAATTTAAATATAAATACCATATATGATTGACTTTGTAAGATTTTCGTTTCTTTTTATTTAATTGAGATTTAATGATTATTAAAATTAAATTCATTATAAATTTCTTTAAAATTACTTTACTTGGTTTAAACTCAAGCAACGAAATCGAAATACAATTACGTTTATGTGATGAAATGCAATTATTTAAATGAATATTTAAATTAAAATTCGCAATCGATTTGGGTCCTTTCCAAACATTGAATCAAAATAAATACTAAATTGACTAAAATTTCCATTTTCCAATTTGATCAGATTGTAAAGGGAGCAAAATTTGATTTGCTCAATGAATTGACGAGTACTTTACAAATTAAATGGTACTTTTGTGTAATTTGCTACATTAAATTGGTCAGCGATTGCGAATTCTTATTTACATTTTTATTTATCTTTAAGATGTCAGTATTAGTACTCGTGTTAAGATGAGATTTTATTGAATGTTTTTAGAATTTTCCTGGTATTTTATACGAATTGAATTTCTATGGAAAATTGAAATTTATTCAATTTAATTTAATGAAATTACTTTTATTTTGATTGAAAATATTAGAAAAGGAAGACTTATTCTTTTAAATTCTTTGTTATTTTTTTAAATAATTAAAATTTTCTTATTTTAGCAGTGATTTTTAGATTTAAATTAGATATATTTACGAATTTATAAAAAATACTTCTGTAAGAGAAATAATTTCCTGTCAAATAGGAAGTATTTGTTGTAAACATTTATGAAAAGTAGACTGCCAATCGCAGACAATACAAGTTTATTATACAAATTGTTTGTTTTCACAATACAATTTTGAATATGAATCATTTAATGAAGTTGTTTAACGCAAAAAGTTTAAATAAACCGTGTTTGTTTAAGTACAGACGTGTATATGGCTTTTGTTGAAAAATTAAAATTGATACATTACGTATTTGATATAAAAGGTTCGCCGTCAAAACAATTTTTTTATTACTGGAATTCCATTTGTGTTTTACAGTAAACACTACTACACAAATCAGTGTTTTGAAATACCTACATTTTTTGTAAAAATCAATTTTAAGGATGTTTTACTACAAAATGTGATAACTGTCATTCATGGTTTGATAACATACCTCAAGGATCTTTACTTAATAAAATTTTTAGCTCACCCGGCAAACATCGTCTTGCCATTTTCATTATTTTTCGGAAATAATTTGTTAGTTCACAGTATAAGTTTGAGTCTATGATATTATAATTGAAACGAAAATGAACCGTTGTGGTAATAAAAGCAACAAGAATTTAATTTCTTTTTATTTAAATAGGGTCCTTCTGTGTGGTCTAGCAGTGCCTCTTCGGATCCAATTCCGAGAGGATATTTTTCTAGCACGAAAAAGTTTTCATTTTTGTATCTCATTAACATTGCGAAATAATATTCATAGCGAATTATAAATTTGTGATGGCGCAAACAAATAAATGAAATGGGCGGATTGACTGGATCCGTTTACAACCGGTCTTAGGTGCTATTAGTTGACTACTAATACACTGAAAATAAAAGAGTCATGAGAAGTCTAACACCCATTGGTTGAGGTTGAGACTACCCCAAGTTCCGTTCAGGAATGTAGTGGGAAAAAAAAGACAGACATTCCCCATAGAACCCAAAATTTCATTAAAATCGTGAAAGTAGTTTCGGAGTGTTTCGGCTTCCACTGTGACACGAGAATTTTATATATTAGACTGCAATTTGAATATCATTTAACATTAAAAACGCCATTTTTTGTAAGAAAAGGTATGTCAATTTTTTTCATTCTCTGAATGAAAGCAAGTGCCTAAATTTATGATTTTGGAAATATCCAGTCATTAACACTTTTTTAACACGATCCGGCAATTTGTTTTGTGTTTGCCCTATACTTGACATTTTTGTTTGAAATCGGGCGAGCGAACCCTTAGCTTGGGTCTATAGGCTTTTATTGTCAATTTTTTACACAAATTAATGTTTTAATATTAATTTTACAATATTCATCAAAAGCGAAAATGTAAAATTGCTTAAACGATGAATATTTATTTTCATCACCATATTTTTCGCATATGCGTTCATTGTTGACAAGCACGTACCCTTGTCACTTTCAGTCGAGTAAAAATTAAAAATTTAAATATGAAGTTTTTTTAACTTTGCCATAAGTGGTTAATTGTATTGAATTTTATATTGTAAAATTAGGAAGTTTTTTTTCCAAATAAATTCCAGCTTTATTAGCAATGTTAATAAATTGCAAATTGAAATGGGTATAATACGAGTCATAGCACAATATGTTTTGGTAAAGCATCTGCTGTGGAACAATTTAAATAAATATCGCATATTACTTATTTATTCTTTATGCAAATTTGCAAAAGGTCTTATTAAATTTAGGTCGTATTTTACGATTGAAAAATATGTTTTTAAAATTGTGATCTGGGACTTCTTTTCTTTTCCTTCGAGTGATAATATTTGCAAAAGGCAGCTGATTTCCAATTGGTAAATGATCAATAAACAGTATTGAGTATTCAGGGAATTCCCTGAAATACACCATAAAAGTAAATAATACAAGGCGTGACACAGAAACTTTCAATTTGGAATTCGTTCCCAGGAATGAAATTTGCATGAAATTGACAAATTATTTGCCAATTGTAAACAGTCATTACGACTAATGCCACTTATTATGTATGTATGTAAAGTAAGGCTCTTGGCTCTCTGTTCTCGGCAATAATTTGCGGAAAGTCTCAGGAGGCTTTCTATGAATGTAATCCTTCGTGCTTTAAAAAAAAATGACTTACATATGAATAAATCAGAAGGCTGTTAACCTGATTTCAGAAGGTGGTGGTGGTCGGCTTTTTATTTGCTCTCCATACTTGCAGTTGCCCTAATTCGTGCATTCGTGAACATATTTTAACCAACTCTACAAAATTGTTTGCCAAATCAATTCGTTTTTATATATGAGTATATCCGCCGACGAGTTGCCGCCACCACCGCCGCCAATAGAGACTTTTGTGATGTTTGTTGATGCATTTAAAATGCATTTGTTGAATGCAATTTTAAAGCGGCAGCAATAATGAAACGTTAAATATAGCAATGGAATTCCGTTTTACATTTATATTTGTGATGTGCTTGAGAGGATTTCAATTAGGTTTTTTTTTCATTAGACTACTGATTCAACGGACTGGAATTGTTTTTACTTTTTAATTTACACTTTTAAGTGATAATTGAATTCTTCTTTAATTATTCAAATTTTAATAATAAAATCGACTTTTGTTTAATGCTTAATTTTATGACATATTGTTTGTGTTAATTATCATTTGAGTTGTGATTTTGAAAAGCGATAAAATTAGAAAGGAAATCATTTTAATTTATACAATGTGCGAAAAGATTGTGAATTCTGATAAGGCAGTTTTAAAACACGAACCAAGTGATGGAACTCTAAGTAGGTCCATGAGTTTCATGAAGTATTTCTTATAAAATTTATTCCAAATATTTGGTTTACAAAAGAAGTATGGCTTATTTCTTTCATGTTTGCTAACTCTGCTACTACACCTTTTTACGTTGCAATCTGAAGAAAAGACAGTGCGATTTGGGGGATGACCGTACTGTTATGTTGGGTTGAGCATTGAGACACACTCGGGGGCTATAGTTCCCAAACATACAAGGAGTTTATCAATAATCGATTATTGGTCTTACGACGTCTCCTTCATTCGTCCACTGGTGGAAACTTTCCGGGTAGAGGTTTGGTAGGGTGTAATAAGAGCACGGGTTAGTGTGGGTGAGTTAGAAGATTAGGATTCTAGGCTCATAGGTTGTCCGACCGGAGATTGTATGAATGTCAGTGTTTTAACCGTCATAAATCCTTAGAATGCAAAGTTGACGCCTATACACTCCTCCACCTGATGACCCTATTGGAATTAAAATTTTAATTTTTTCGATCTGAATTTTCAATATTGCAATTTGGAGCATAACCATTTGCAATCATAACTTTTAACATTACAATTTGGAGATCGGCACTTCACTTGTAAAATCTGCCACTCCGATCCCATCGATTTAAGTCTCTAAAGTTTCTTTGTGGAATATCAATAATTTACTAATAATTTAAATTAAAATTAATAATGAAAATTCTTATAATGTGAATGAGATTAATCTAATTTTTTATTTTTTGTTTTAGTTTTAAATATAACATTAAATGGTAATTAAGAATAAGCCCTTACCAAAGGACGTACCGTTATGCCGATATACATACATATATATTTTCTTAATGACGTATATGGAAGTGGATCTTTTTTTAAGCGAAATCATATATATTTATTTAATAGTTTTTATAATCTCAAAATAATATTTGCTTCTTTTAATAAAAGATTATTTGTTTAAAATTAAATAATACCAATTACTTGCAATAAAACACAATAAACTGTGCTCCAACATGATATTAATGAAGATATTTGTTATATATTTCTGTATAAATATTAGCCTTGGATCGTTATAAATTCCAATGTTTTACTCGGTCACAAAATATGCGACAGAAATTTAAATTCTTCAACCTTACTTATCTGAGGTATTTAACGTTACGAGTACGTACAACTCGAACCGAAATGCCTGTGGCTGCCCCTGATTGAATCGAGTATTTTCATCGAACATTTTATCTAATCGATTTGTAGATAATTGCCATAGTTAACGAGTAATTAATCGCTGTACAAGTGATATGTAATTTCTTCCCTTGTTTTATGGAATGGGGTTATTATAACAACAAATATTGGTGACGACAATTTTATTTTCCCGTTTATTAATTTATTACCTATTCCGACCGATAGGGCGGCATAATGATGGTAATTATTATCAGGACTATATTAAAGGAAGTAATTGCTGGCCAGTGAATATTTTAGGGAAATTTGTTGATTTGTATGGACAGCGGAGAGTGAATTACTTTCCTCGCTCCATTTGGCACTAAATTGTTATTAGATGTTCGTGTCACTTATGATAATTATGATGTTTGAATCGTTTTGGTTATGTACATGTTCAGAATAGATTAACCCTAGCAAACCCAGAAAGGTTTTGTAACGATACAACCTACGCAGGGTCGTTTTTGATCCGTATATAAATTTAAAAAAAACATTTTTTGAAGAATAAAAAGAGTTAAACATAAAGTAAATCCCTTATATTCACTACGTGTTATTGGTTTCATAAATATTTAAGTAAACATTTTATGGCAAATATTAAAAAAGTTGTTAAGTTGTCTGGATTTGCATTTCTGTTTCAAAAATTTATGTTTTGAATCACACAACTCATAAATAACTTCATTTTCAATAACTATTTTTATATAAGTTTTATAGATTTGCAGAGTTTTGCAGAAATGATTACTCTTGGAATGTTATGCGTACTTTTTACTAATTTCGCCGATTTGCTTATATTTCAAATTATAGAATAGGTTTATTTTCTCTTGAACAATCAAGTTTGGATTTCAATACATTGTTTGGTTTTCAGAGAAACTATTTAAATAGAATAGTCGCAAATTCAGAAAAAGATATTCTTTTGATTTTCTAACAAAATATTTTTTTGAGCTTATAATATTGTAAACAATGCTCAGTTAGAGGAATAAATTTGGGTTTTTAGATTTAAATTCAGTCAAAATTCCAACAGGGTCGCGACCTATCTGGGTTGGGTAGGGTTAAAGTAACAATTATACAGAACATAAATAATTGATTAAAGAAATGAAATGGCTTCGAATTGAATGAAAACGAAATTCTTATCTATTTAGTTTTAGTTTGTATATTGAACTCTTAATGAATTCATTACACAACGATATAAATAAATACTCAAATTTAAGTTATGATAATAATATTGTTTCGAGGACACGACCGGTCTAGATCTAACCAATGGCTTTACGTAATCAATGGTATCTAAAGCCCTATCTATTTATTTGCCAATCATTCACAATTGAATATCATGTTTTACAAATCATTATTTACTCTGATGTGATTAGCACCACGAACAAATAATTCTATATAGAGCGTATTTATTGACAGGTTTTTGCCACCAAAACAGAACACACATACTACAAAGAAGACCATTTTTTTAAAAACATTCATTGAGTAACAGCAACATACTAGTATTAGAAAGATCCAGTTTATCTCTTCGATTCCATGCATTCCGTTCAATCTTTGAAAACCTCTCTGAATGCGAACAAATAATATAATAGTTTATGAATGTGCATATGCATTTATTATTTTTAAAAAATCAGTATCAGTATAGGCTTATGGGCCGGTGCGACCCTTTGCTTTGCAACCATGTCCCTCCATTGTTGTCTGTTTGATGGCTACTTCTTTCCAATCGTGTACTCATAAACGTTGAATTGCTGCTTCACTCATGGTTACGTCGTACCGTTTCCTGGGTCTGCCTACTGGTCTCTCTCCTGTCAGCCGTGCTTCCATTTCTTTTTTAGGGAAACGGTTTTCATCCATCCTGGTATAGACCATAGACCTCTTCGGTTTGTAGGATCGTCCATTCGCCATTTTCGGATACCAGTCTAAATATTGGTCGTATTTTCCGTTTCACTCGTTTTAGAGGCGCTCCAGTGTTTTTCCTTATGGCCAATGTTTCGCTGGCATATGTGAGGACGGATATTATGAGAGTTTTGTAAAGTTTTATTTTATTTGGTATCAAAACTCCTACAGTTGAGTATTTATCATTTTGCTTTGCAAATACAGATATTTGAGATATGCTACTTATCTCCGATTTCATACGAATATAGGTGATAAGCAAAATAGTGTTGTCGTGTTTAATAAGTGTAAGAGATATAAATCCAGAACAGACTTGAATTTTTTTTTTACTTAAACGCTAAAAATTCTCCTAATATTGGCATAATGACATAATGTTTGTTAATAATTCCGCGTATTTTTTTCAGTTACAGCAAAGAGTACAAAATATGAGTCACTAGCAATTTTGTATTAAATAGCATTTCACAGATTAATCGTGATTTGATTTCAGGTGTGTTTGACAGATTTTGTAAATTTAAATTGGCACACGTGGGTACAACACTCATTAAATTGCTATTATTTCATAATGGCAAATAATTTAAACAATTGTTTGTAGGTTATTTCTTCAAGAGCAAGGTTTTTGCTCGATGGGTAATAAATTAATAAATTAGCTATAAATAAAGCTCTGAAAATTAGTCATTTATTTTATAACCACAATAAAACTTATACCTTCTGAGCAGGAAACTTTGTGACATGTTCATTGAATAAGTGGGAAAACATCCGGCAAGATGTCATGTCGTGTGAAAATTATGCAATTTCTTCGATAAAGAGCAAAGTGACATTTTATTTTATTTCGAACGTCAATTTCTATGACATTCAATCCAAGTCTGAATTTCTACGAACCAATTGATTCATATGGCCAAGTTTTATGGGCCAAACTCAAAGTTATTGGAAAACTTTTCGAAATTAATGCGTTTGAATAGCAGATAATAAGAACATACAAGATGCCAATATAAATAAAAATGAATTCCAATTTGAAAGCAAAACTTGAACTTCAATGAAAGATCGAGTTTTATTTATATTGACAATAAAACATTTGTTCCTTTTTGTGTGTGTTTGAGGTAAATTGTTATCTATTATATTCATTCTTTAGACAAAGTTTCAGAATAACATCAATAATGGCAGATTTAATTAAATTTTATTCTGTTCATACTTTACAGATGAAGTCAATCATATTAATGGACTTTCAAAGTTTGTTTTTTAAAATAAAATAACAATGAGAGCTTTTGGTGTTTCTTGGAATGGCCCTAGAGCTATATTTTTGGGTTTTTTTTGTTGAAAAATAATTCTATAATATTGTGTCTATTGTTTTTTTTTATTTTAAATCACATATTAAATTCTTTATTTTGTTTCCATCTTCCTCCTTCAGAAAAGGAAATAAAAACAATGTGAAGACGACAACTAAGTAATAATTTTGAATTTAAGAAAACGAATGTTTTTTTTTTAAATTTTGGGTTTAATTTATTTAAAAATCAATAAAAAATTTTGTATAAAACACGGTCGATAAGCATAATCAAACATACGGGCCTGCTTAAAAGCACTCGATACGCTCGTGGCTTTTAAGAACCCTAGTGTTTAATAATGCCTTATCGACCTAGTTGTATAACTAATTACAATATCATTTAACATTTATATATGTAATTGTTTCATCTATTATTTTAAAATAATAGACACACAATAAGGGACGCCCGATTTCAATAGTATAATATTAATGGTGGGGAGATGGACTAAACCAAAACATATTGCCCGACCTATGCTGAATAAGAGTTAGTGACAGGCTGTTTCCTAAAATATCAATTTTATTTATTCACTAAATGAACAAATTGATTTATTCATATTATGACGTCTTCAAAGTTAGTTTGATTTTCAAAATACAGTTTAGACAAGGTCCTTTGAATTTGTGGTCAATCTGACAATGAAAGTTATAGGATATTTGTGAACCTTTCTAAAATTTATATTCTTTTCAAAACAAACTTTCAAAACCACTGATTTGTCTCATTTAAATTAACTGCAATTCTAGTAATTAAAATAATTTCTGCGTATATTCTTATTAATTCAAAGTTAATAAAAGGGAAATCAATCAGCTTTCAAGTGTTAAAAATATTGTAATATAAGTGAATTTGATATGACCTTGTACGTTATATAATTTCTACTCAAATTTCAAAGTATTTCAGTGCAGGGCGAAAACACCCTCACATCATGTTTACATGATTTTAATGCCTGAAAATAATTGATCGCTTCTCGGCCTAAAGGCTAAGATCAAAGTGTAGTATCTGTTCTTATCAGCTTAACAATCTATACAAACTTTTCATATTACTTACATTAAACCTATACTGTAAAGTGACCAGACCTATACTGCCCCAGTGAAAAACGGGTCTAATAACACTTTTATCGTTCCCCACTTAAAAGCTCCTTACATCACTTTTAGAAATTTCTATACTAATAGCAAAAAGTTAGTTTAGGTCAGAAATAGTATTAGGTAGGGAGAACTAGTGCGAATTACATGTATTGGCTTATGGCTGTCCACCATACCTTATGACATGTACATATATTTATAAAGTGAATTTGAAAAAAATATGTAGGTCAACAAGAAGAATTCTATTAAAATATTTATAAATGTCACTGGTCTTAATTACGGGTATTAAACACGTGCTTTAAAAATAGAATTCATTTTTTGGTATTGCCGAAAGTTTTAATTTTAGGCGTAATTAAAAAGGCTCTACGAAAAGCCTAAATTTAAAACCTATTTATAAAATTGCGTGAAAACCCTAATTAAACACTGACAATGAGGAGACATTGTCTTGTCTTAGAAAAGGTATTTGGTTCTTGATGTACTACATTTTCAGTTGGTAGATGACAATGCAATTTATTTAACCTTTTGTTGGCATTTCTCTCAACAAATAATCTCTACAATTGTCGCTTTTACATAGAGACAAGTACTTAATATACATAGAACAACAATGTAAATATGTCTGCTCCAATAAATTGCTGCAGTGTATAGTTTCTGTGAATGGTGACGATAAAAAAAGGGAGTGAAATGTTGAAGGTGTTGCTTGAAATTTATGCAATAATAATAAAACAACAAAGTTATAGTTAAATAGTAATAATAATAGATGGTAATAAATCAGCAGAGCATTTTATACGTTTTAGTCGATTATTATTGAAAAATTATGGCCGTAGAGTTGAAGCTAGAGGCGGTCGGTGGTGGTGACAAATTGGAGCAGCACTTTGTCGCCATTGATACGGGACTGGTCAGCCGTTTGTCGTCGATTACCTATCGTTATCAATTTGCTCTACCAATTCCATTTAATCGTCAATCAAGGTAATTTATATAATTGGCGTTCGGAAAGAGGTACCATTGTGTGGGGCACATGCGATAATTGGACTGTGTTTGCTTAGCGAATTTGAATGCGCGCTCAAATTGAATTCTGTCGGTGCGCTGTTCATTCTGTTTGATGGCCATCCGGTTAAAGATATTTCACTGTTTTTGCAATAAGGGGGTCTAGACACTAGACTGAATTCGATCCCATTTTTGGACCGGAATATTCCAGAATCGTTGCCAAAGTTTCAAACGAGCAAAAACTTGATAAATTCATACGATTAGTAGCTTTTATGCATGTGAAATCAAATATATTTTTATTGGTTCCGTAGGAAATGGGAAATGCTAATGGTTTCACGATAAATTAGTTATTTATGCAGCAAAGTAGATAAGGTAATGTTAAGTTAGGATTCCTTAAAATCACTATTGTAACAAAGGTTTAAAAGAACACCTATCATTAGTGCGAGATGGCGTCTGTCCATTTAATTTAGGGTAGGTAAAAGATAGATAAAAGTACTTTTAAGATTGCAATAGTCATGAAAAAGTAATTACGCAACAAAATATTCTAAACGTAATTATAATTCATCTGAAAGTAATCTACGACCATCTCTCCCAAGTTTATCCTATATGAAATGTTTTGTAATGTTTTCTCTAATACCTATTTTTGGAAATTTACAACGGTTTTTTAGGGAAGAAATTCCCGAATCAATTTTTAAGTGGCACATAAACAACATTTTTTAATATACCCTCTTTGTTATATCTAAATCTATTCTAATTTTTTGCGGTATTAAATTTTATAACAAAATATTTCCTGGAAAATGTCCTTTCTTCTGAATTCCAACCATTATTAAATATAATTTATAATGCCATTTCGATTTAATTTAATTAAAATAAAAAATTATGTTATGTGAACCATATTCTAAATTAGGAGACAATATGTCTAGTTATAGAAGAGGAAATGGTACCCATAAAGAGGAAAATGGGAATGGAATAATTTGAGTTTCCACAGCACAATATTCTGTGGTTTTAACAGTAGTTTGTCTCTCAGCATGGCATTTGATAAGAAATCGTTGCGGATTGACCAAAACCGAATATCTGAACTTGGCAATGGACTTTGCGGAAAGCTCTCTTCACTTTGTGTTCATTGAGATGAGTGCAGCCTAAATTGCCCAAGATGGTAAATAGGGGACTAGAGTGAGGCGCATCACTCAATGTCCGTAATTAGACCTGTTCCAGAATGATAAAATTGACATAAAGCATGTTGACAAGCCAGTTCTTTGTATTTTTTGCATTTTGTTCCACTGTCTCTCTCCGTAACATTTTTCTTGCTATTTTTCTTTCTTTTGTCTTTGTCCATCATCCATCTGGTGATGAATTTATGGAGACGAAGAAGATCAGGTCTGGCAGCTAGCTACCAGTGGAGATAGTGGTTGGATCTATATATTGTAAAGGGGGGAACTAAACCGGGTCAGAGTCGCTCTATAATTATTACAACTAACATCGAAAGCACAGTTCACTTTGGCGTATGTACGAGTACACGGCAGAGAGTGAGAGAATGACTGCATGTGCGTTTTCTTAAGCATCTCGTACTTGTTTGTTTTAATTTACCCGATCCCATTATTTACTGTTTGCTCGATTCCCGTACTCTGATTATTTGCTTTTCACGTGCAATTCGCTCGTATATTTACCTATTAAACCGCAAGTGTGGTCTCAATACCACCCTTTCTTTCTCCAACTTTGATTAGTCAAATTACTATACATGCAGGGCAATTATAAATTTGTGTGAGACCTTTAGTGCAACAATTGTGGTAACAGTTTCAGAATTTTCTATACAAAAGTGAAAACAGTTTAAAAATGTAATTATTATTTATATACTACAGTTTCTAACAAAACACTTTGATTAAAAGTCCAAGTTTTTAAATGACAAAAAGAAAATATAGATTTTTCTAACCAAAAATTAAAACTTGATTAATTTTATAATAAAAAATGTAAAGTTTCATAAACATCTATCCTACGGATTGAAAAGGCAACATCAGTAGGACACATACGCATTAAATCCACACTTTCCTACCCTCTATCTCTGGAACCAGACATTTCCGGACTTTTAAATTAATAGTATTATTCTGAACAATTTACATCTTCAAGTATTGAAAGATTTACCAAGTTCCCCAAACTTTCGAAAAATCGTAAAACCGCACTTTTCCCATTGGTCGAACGATTTGACTCAAACCCATAACCTATAACAAGGGTTGTTTCTAATACAATCTTACAATGGTAATAGTAAGTTAATCTAAATTTGTACAATGAAATCAATCTTCTTCACAATATCATAGGCAGTCACCAGAAGCTTCAAATGAAAGTTTGAAAAAATTGTATTCTTTAAATGAGAAAGTATTATAATAAATATTGAAATCTGAGGCAAAGAATTTGTTCTATCTTGTTCTGAGACATATTAACAAATTAATTCTATTTCAAAAGTTTTTCCTTTATTTTGGTTTGTTTTTTTTTTGCCAAGCTCGATATTTCAGAAAAGTACTTGAGGAAGAAAATTAAAAACAATTTTTTATGAAACCCTTAAAGTTGATGTTATTATGAATTGCTCTTAAAATACTTTTATACAAAAATTAAAAATATTTCGGTTATAAATATACTATAACGTAGTATTTAAAATACTACATATTTCTTAGAATCCCCAAAACGGACGATTTATATTGAATTAAATTTCTATGGAAATTCTGTTAAAACTTTATTGTAGTATTTTCCTGGTTTTAGTTAGTAATCTGCTATAGTACTCACTTTACTATTGTACATAAATATTTGCTTACGGGGATTTTATTTGCAAAGTGGTGCAATCAAACGATTTACAATTGGCATGCTGTAACTGAGCCAAAGTTTGCAAATTTCCCAGAAACTTTTCGACCGGTTTTATTTTTATAATGTAAACTTTCTTTCAGCAAATACGGGTGTATTTAAATTTTTTGGGGCCAGGACCTGATAGTCTGGCGGTGCTTGGCACTGTGCCGTCGCCCTGGTGTTCATAAACCGCAAATTGTAGTACTACAACTGATGGACTGGTGCCTGCTAACTTTAAAGGCGAGTGCTGCTACACGAGGGAAGAGACATTACCCTATCGTCACCATTCCGAATTCAATATTTAACTTTTCCATCGCAATGTGCCGGTCGCTTTGTGACAAGTAATAAAACGACCATAAAAGCCATTTGCCAGCGAGCCATGGCTCGCTCTGTGACTGGGGGCTAGAGTAGCTCAAGAGCTGGAGAAATAATCGCACACACAAGTAAATGACGACGTTAATTGAAAAGTCATGGACTTTTAACCTGGCCCAGCTGGACGACTATCTGGTTCTGTCGGGTCTTTGTAAGATCTTTTCTGGGAAATTTCAATTGTTCTCTTCCCCCCAAAAGCTTCGTGTTCATAAAATTAAAATAAAGTGTTATCATTGCACTAAAGTCTGTCATTGGTTCTGGTTGTGTAGTAGCTTGAAAGCGTAAACCTATTTAACGACAATGAGTACATTCAATTTAATTTTGCTCTTGACTTTAATTCAGCTATTAATTAAAGTTTTCATGTGCCGGGCTTGACTTTTAAAATATGTATGTGTCGTTAAATTTATAGCAGAATATAGTAGTAAATTGTTGCATTTTGGACGATAAAGTTGGGTAGTTTATGGTTTATGTGACGGCTTTGATGGTCCAGATAAATGATTTTATTTTCAGTTTGAAACGTTTACAACTTTAACGAATTATGTTTTAAAAAGCTGTCATACAAATATATTATTAATTACGGTCTCTTGTACTAAACAATGTCTTAATTAAACAATATTAAATATTATTATAATTGTTGTTGATTATATGTCTAAAAGTTTTAATTGAATTCGTTGTATTTTATGTGAAATAATCCGAATTTTCGAATGATACTGCATCATAACCATCGTGATGTAGTCAAATATCAGTTGAGCATTTTTCAAATTTCAATATATAAATATTTTCATCAAAATTGTATTCTGAGCTTAGAAAATTCCTGGAATATTCGTACAGAGACGTTGACAAATTGTATAGACCCCGTTTTTCGTTTAGTTAACAATAATATTTTTATATAATGATGTACTAGAGTCTTTTTTATGATACATTTTATAGCAAATTATTGTCAAAACTTTAAAAATAATGAATTCTTTATCTTGTCCAATCAGCACCTTTTGATATGACTCAATACGATATTTAATAAATATAATATTAAAAAAATAAGAAAATTTTATTAACTCATATAAAGTAGTTTTGTCCTATATCGAAAAGAAAACTTTTTTTATTAGTGAAAACAGACATGTACTAAACGATGGACATAAAATATTTTAAAGATTTTTTCTTGCACTTTCGTATAGAAATGTTAGCTTTTCGTCATCGATTTGAGTTTCATAATAAATTACTTTATCACACAAGTGAATATTTTAATTTTTTCACTAGTAAAAAAAAGTCATAACCTACGAATAAATTTGTTTTAATGACATAAGTCTTATGTCATTTTGAACGAAAAATTTGACATTTTTTAATCCAAGACAATAGAATAGTCTCATAGACCATTTAATAGTTATTTAATTTATACAACTAGGTCTTTAAGATAAGGCATTATTAAACGATGTGGTTCTGTAAAGTCTCGAGCATAACGAGTGGTTTAGAGAAGGTCCGTATGTTTGATAATGCTTACCGACTGTGTTTTATACAAGATTTTATGCATTTTTAAATAATTTTTACAAAAACTTAAAAAAGTCGTCGTTTATGAAAAAACAAATTTGAAAATTATTTGAGCCGAGACACACTTTGACAGAACAAATTTAAGTGTCATTAAATGCATAAAGTCAAATATATCAATTATGGATATCATACTTTTTGCAAGTAAAGGTTTTTGTAATATTAAAATCAAGAGTACTGTATATTATTTATGCTAATCGCAGGAAATAGATTTAATAGAGACAATTAGAAGGAAAAATATGTTTTTCCTGTTATTTGCTGACAACAAATTGTAATAATTTTTATAAATTTAATACAATTAATAAATAATAATAATAAATAAACGGCAATTATATTTTTTATATTACTTGTGTTTTAAGGAATTTGCAAATAAATTATCGGGTGTAAGATCCGGAAACGACGAGAAATTCGCCTAACAGCTCGTATTTCACACTCATTTCCTTGTTAAAAAACGGCCCATTTTACACCCTTCTAGCACAAATAACTATTTAATGTATTTGAATGATTGCATTTGGTATTATACGGATATACGAGCACAACCCATTTTTAATTGGATACGTTGAAACTCTGCTTTCAGCTTATTTTACACCCTTGTGGTTGTAACGAAAATAACTACATATTTCATTTTGGGTTCTGGCTTCTTTTCTATAACTCAATAATTCATAGAGACGATTGCTATTTTTGTTTCACTCGTATATTGTACTTGACCTATGAATTACGAGTGTATCCTCTCGTTTCGGTTATTTGTTGAACCACCTTTTATTATAGAGAGCATAGGAACACGAAACAGACTTGAACATATTTTTATAATAATTTGTTATGCAGGTCATACAAAAGTCATAAAAAGCCCTAGTGCGGAATGTAGTATGTATGTAGTAATATTGTAATAATGATATAAATAACAGAATTTGCAATCACTACTAATTTTGTTGAAATTAATTTGGTTGCACATTTTATCACATCAACATCACGATGGCAAATTGAAATTTTGTCGTTATTATGCTAGATTAAAATTGAATAATTGTGGGCCATGATGGATATTTCGATAAATTATTCATGGACATGAGTCATGTGGAGCTTTGATAAAATTGTTGAGATATTTGTGTGGTTTTGTCTGAACCTATTTTTGATTATCTATGAAAATTCAATGGATGTAAAAAAATTATCATGGAAGAATTTACAAATGACAGATAAAACCAATAATAAATGACAAGATTATTAGTGACTCTAATTAATATTCAACAATTTGCTATTTGTTTAACGAATCGAATAAATGAATGGCATCATTATTTTATAACCGAGTCGCCATTAGGAATATTTACATTTCATTAAAATGGCAAACTGAATAACGTCTCTAATTGCAAATTGACTCTTAAATTTAAATTAATGTCCAGTCGTAAAATGGTGAATGGATCCAATATTACAAATTTATGTCAACACAGAGGTTAAAGGATATGAATTGTAAAGGTTATGTGCGAATGATTTGATTTTGATGGTTCTTTCGTCGAGATTTAATGGAGTAGACGTGCTATCGGGGGTATTATTTTGCTTTGGGGAATTTCTCTTATGCAAATTTTGCTAATAAATTAATAAATATTTTGGTCTGTGTTTTTTTTTGTGTGTGAAATAATTTTAACGACAATAAAGAGAGGAATAAGGAGTGTTTTACGCGTACAATTTCAGTTAGATAAACGGGTGATTAAACGACAAATGTTAACGGACATCGTTTATGGAATGGAAATAATAAAGCTGTACTTAACAGCACATCATAATCATAAAGTAAACGCGAAACTTAATAATAGCAGATAGCTGTCATCTTTATTATAAGTATATAATTATTTTGATATAATTTCCATTTGGGAAAATGGAGCGAAATTGTCGGAGGCTTTTAGTACTGGAAATTATGCACATAAATTATCAAAATAATAATTCCCTTAAGAATATGCAAATCAGAAGTGATTAATATTGAGATAAATAATTGAATTATGTAATACTCGGATTGATTTAAATTATTACTTTTGGGTTATATTAAATATTATTATTTGGTAATGAAAATTTATGGTTTGATTTGGTTTATATTTTGTTTGGTTCACTTCCTTGCTTTAAATGGCTATTAAATTCCCTTCTGTTCTCGAATGAATATAATACGCCAATCCTGGGCTATAAATCTAAATATTGGTCGATAATTCGATCATAAACAATTTTTAATGGGGGCCATTTGTTATTTCCACCCCGCACAAAAAAGGACTCTATTTATATGTGATTCAGTGAACGTTTCAATGGCTTGTGGCTTTCATTCATGGACCGTTTTGATGCCTCCGCACAGTCCACACATTCGTTACCCTAGGACAATGTAAAGTATATTTTTCATGTTTATAAAACCCAAGGGCGGACTACGCCAACATTGTTGCTTATTTGACCTATAGGAGATTACTGTATTTTTAGAGACTTAATTAATGTGCGAAATTGAACAACCCTGGATATCCCTCCTCTCTTAGTCAGGGATGAATTTACCTTCAATATTTTCTCTTCATCAAAATTAAAAAGTTTTTCTTCAGTTTTAATTTTTTTATTTTGACTTTATTATTCTTTTATTCACTTTTTATTCCTTTATCATTCCCTCACCCGTACAAGACTCTTGAAATTTAGGGGAATGACCTTTCGCGTAATTGAAATGCTGATATCATTTCCATAATCAGAAAGTTTTATCCGGAAAGTTTATCGTTTTCGTTTAATTGAAAGCGGTGTATTAATTTTAAAAGGTTAGGGTATTGATCTTTTAAACGAGGATGATTATTACTTAATTAGAAATGAGCTTATAAAAAGGTTGAATTGATTATATTTTATAAATATTTAAACTGATTTAAATTAAGTAATAAATAATAAGGGAAAATGCAGCTGATGTTGTAATGGCTCTTTATTCTAAATGAGAAACGGTTTTGTAGATGATTAGTTTTTATTGATTATTATTAAGCAAGAAATAGAGCTTTATTTTTGAGTATTATTGAAAATCGTGAAAAACAACGTCTGGCTAAATTTCTGTTTTTGGGGTGTATTCCAGTGTGGTGAGAACTAATTTATCAAAAAGCAATTCATTGACCACGTTTTGGTTTTGATTATTAGATGAATAGAGTATTATAAAAATTCCCTTTGGTATCATGAAAAGTCCACAATTATTTTAAATTAAAGCGTCATTGCCCCATTTTTATCCCTTTGTCATTGTGCTTTGGATTTCCATTGTTACCGGTATTTTTTATAAAGTATATTGACATAATAGCGGGATCCTGAAAATCCTATTTTCCCTTACCTTTTCGCTGGCGTAATCCAGAGACAATATTTGCGTTGCCGTAGTTTTCCATGTAATGGAAACGTTCTTTTTTTGGAGGGTAGATTGGTAATAATATCATTATATATACATATATATCTAGTCTGACCTATAGAAAAGAGATATAGAAAATCATCACAATCGAAAAACGGTAACAAAAAAAAATTCAAGTGCAAAATGGAATTTCCGCAGGTAAATTGAGGCGTGTGAATTTCCGGATTCAATCAGCGACACAGTCGAAATGGAAAGGAATATAGAGGTAACGGAGGTCTGGTTTTATGATTGTCATGTCAGCCAGGAGAGAAATGTCGGGAGATGAATGATGATGGTATTGATTTCGGTTTAGACGTGTTATCAATCAATCCGTCCCACAGTATTATGTTTCTGGTAAATTGAGGAGTTGCCAGGATTTAATCTGTTTTCGGGGTTAATTTAATTAATCCACATTGAAATCTGTTCCGAATATTTAAGATGAATTATGCAAGGGTCAGATAAAAAGAGTCTTGTATTTGGCACCTATATATTTTTGTGTAAGATGATACTATTTTTGCTTTGATCCAACTTTTTGCACAGGCCCATGAAAAATGCTAGAGAAATTTAACCAGACATTTTGCACGTTCGTCCTTTACCTTTTTGGAGTTAAGATTAAAATGATTATAGTGAGAACTAATTAAAATTAAATATTTTTTATAAAGTTTTGTCCAAAAAAATTTATAAAACCGATTTTTTTTGCGTTTTAAGAAACTAGTAATTTAATAGAATGCGTAGCGCATTTATGCTTTTTTATTTTTAAAGTGTGTTCTTCTTTACCGATTTTTACAAAAACTTACTCATAGAAGTTATTTTTGTGAGGATTAAAAAATTACTGAACATTAGGAGCCATTAGGCCCATTTTATCTCTTCTTCCACCAATTTATGAAACAGTTGTGCATAAGGCATTAACTATACAAACTACAGATTAGATGTGTATTTCAAATAATTCCAAATAAGGGGTATAATTTCAAGATATAACACAACAAATATAATCATCTTTATCATCACCTAACTGTAGAAAGAAACAAGAATAAAAGTTTTAATTGTAAATTTGCATTAATCTTTTTTAAGTTTTTTTTACATTTTGTGTATAAAGTGTTGTAGTAGACCTAGTCAATAAGCATTATTTATCGCATTCTATGCTTATGGTTTGAATTGTTTTGAATTGCTTATCGATTTTTTTTTATAAATAATCATACTGTTATGATGGTAGTGGATTCATTTATTTTATTTTTATTAAAATAAGTCATAAATTGCAAATTTATAATACGGAAATTCCATGTACTTATTATAAAATTTTACTGAAATATTTTAAATCCACCCTTGCAATCAGTGCATGTTTGAACTTTACCGTTTAAATCTGTAAATGTAGTCATGGTCATGCAGATGATATTAAGCTATTAATTAAGCGAGGACAGTGTCTTGACGGCAAGAACATTCGCTCGTCGTCGTTGTGTGCTCAGGACATTTACCAAACAACGAGAAAATAAGTAATTGCAATTTTGTGTTTTTCGCAATCATGCTATTGTTTACAAAGCGTTCTATTCTACTCCATGGTCGTGTCGCTCTTTATTAGGGGTTTTGTTAATAACCAGGGCTATAAAACAAGTATATGTACATTCTGCGAATAGTTGTTCAAGCACCTCTTCACCATATTTTTATTCTCAGAGGCGGGAATTCGTATCATAGGGTGTAATTAAGTTTATGAGGACAACCAACAGTGTTCATCTTCTTTGCTGAAGCTCCACTGAGCGCAGACATGGTAATTATGTTGTCCTTGCTGAGATGCTTTGCACATCAGTCTGTAGTGAAAGTATATATTTATTTAACGGTCTTGATTATAACTCGATTACTTTGAAAGTTTGAAAGAGTTTACAAAAGCCATCCGAGGGGTGTTTAATAAATTCGTATTGTTAATATTGTTTTACTGCACTGCGACTCCATTAAGTTTTATTTTTGGATTATATCCAAAATATTTGACCCAATTACTATAATTGGTATATGGTACATAATGGGATTTATTTAATGTTTCTTCACCCGGGGGAATTATGGTTATTAATTAATATTAATGTATTTCTACCGCTTTCTATAATTTGACATAATGAACAACTATAATAATTTATTGTTCTTTCAGAACGATTTAAAAGTTTTTATCTGAATTTGATAATTTAGATAGCTAAAGCTTGTTAATTCATAAGAATTAAAATTGTCTTAAATTGGATAACTAAAAAAAGAATAGTTCCAAACACATTCTGTAAACTTATCAAATGGCCCGATATTAAAGAAAAGGACAAGACATCATAATTTATTTGACGCTTCCTTATAAATTGGCAAAATCAGAGTTTCCACACAAAGAGGAGTACCATTTATCAGGACAAAGTTTCCATCAATCAGCATTTGAATATTTATCTTGAAATCATTTTCGCAATTCACTGGCAAGTTTAATGTTCAAAAGGGCTCAGCTGTTTCACTTAATTAAATTGAGTTAATTGGGGCAATTTAATTTAATTATTATGTGATAGTGATAAATTTCCTTGTTTAAATTGCAGGCTAATTTAATGACCTAGTTTTTATACTGGCTGCAAAAAAGGCTTGGGACGAAATTTGAAGTGAAGCGCGCGCTCGTAAAAAGCATTTGAGCAATGAAAATTAATAGAATCTAGTCGGAGAGACGAGTCGTGACATAGATGCTTGTGGACATTATCACTTGAAAACAATCTGGCCCCAACCACAGAAAAGCTACTTGTGCTAGTAGTTTGTAGCGGTGACGCTTCATAAAATATTTGGGACATGTCAAAAGTTGAGACATGAGATTTTACTACCAGGCAGGCGTCTCCACAGAGGCGCTCTCCTATTATAATAAATGAAATGCCGCTCTGCCAATGATCTGTTTTTGCCCATTATGGCTTCTATACTTATAAAATGTATGAAACGGCACTTGAAGACCGTAAAAGTCAAGTGCGATAAATATTATGTCAAAACTGGGAAAACATTTTTGTATCTTGTTTGATAATAGTTTGGAAGTTTACAAATTGGATGCCCATTTTCACTGGGACTTGTCTCTCTCCTTATCTTTTGAGTGAAAACTATATCCCATTTTTTTATACATGGTTAGATAATCATAAATAAAAGAGAACATTTATAATGATATGTATATTTTTAAATTAATAATTATATTTTTAAATTAATAATTATATTTTTAAATTAATAATTATATTTTTAGAATTAAGTTGAATTCAATCCTTCAAAATAAATTAAATTTAGTATATCATGGTCTTTGTTTTAAAATCATTTTTTTTATCTTCCATTGTGTATAAGACAATTAAAAATCCCGAACTTTCTATTTGAGAGGGTTTTAATAGATAGCTGAAATTGAAGGATATAAATCAATCATTAAATCCAGTTATTTATTATGGAAAGGAAAGGGAGCCGAGTCCATTGTTAAACACTGAAATAAAGACCTATTCTATACAATAATAAAGTAAACAAAAAGTTGACTGACAAATTGACCTAATTCGCGAATTGATTTCAAGTGGACGTGAATTTATGTCTGCAGTATTAAAATGTTTATTGGCTGGGTTGTTTAATAAGTTAGTTAATTAAAACGTTATAAGGTTTTAAAAATCTTTTTGAGAGAAGAAATCAAAACTATTAAATATTTATATAAATTTTAGCTAAAATTTATATATTTTTTTTGCGCTGGAAGGTGGAGATCTTAACATATTTGAGATCCGTAAAGGATCTCGACAGCCCTGGGGAGTGCCGCCCCACTGGGGGAAAATTCCTTGGACGCGAGTTCCCTGGGTTATCCACGGATTCGCACCGGGTAAAACCACCTCCAAAAATAAATTAACAAGTGGGAATGATTACGAAATAAACGTTATTAAGTTATAGGGCTTTGCTGTGTAGCGGTGCTCCTATTTAAACAAAGGCTTTACGTTAATTGACTGGTGTTTTGAATGAATTCCAAATTGTCATTCTATAGTAATTTTTCAAAATTTTAAAATTTACTTTTAATGCAAATTTTAGGATGGAAAATTTATAAGACAAATTTGTACAAAATGGCTTGGAATTTTGTATTTGGATCATAATTCTTTATAATTAACACACAACAAAGTCATATATATATATACAGTAATCATGTTTGGCTATCTATTTATTAAAATTAATAACCAATTATTGCAAAAAATTTGAACATCTTTCAATAGAAGTCGACGATAATCCCTTTTGTAAAGCGGTATGGACATAATGGCAAACCGGTGAATTCGATGTAATTATTGGTATAATTTCGCAAATAATCTAATCTATCAAGGAAAGCAAGTTCAAAAGCGTAAACCCAATGTCAATAATTTACCAACCTTCTCCGAGTCTAGGTCTTTAAAAGTGATCGTTAGAATATATACTTTATTGTAATGAGAAGTATTATATAAGGAATTTCACTTTTATTGTCGTCTTGGTTCCAGGATTGACGATGGGTTGAGTGCTTATAATTTCTGGGTATTCTGTCATTTTGTCCATATAATTTTTTTTAAAAATATAAATATTACTATCTTTAGAAAATCTTATTTTAAGACAACATTGTATCTCTAAGGAATAATTTGTAGTTTAGTGAAAAGCTTACAATGTACTCAATTAAACTGAATGTGAATAAAAATCGTTACGCTGGAATAACTACTGAGAGCCCTGACACTAAGACGCATGAAATAAATGCGTTCAAATTTTGGCAGTTTAGCAAAAAACCACTTGTGTCACATGATATCATAGTCAGATGCGAGCTAGAAATCTCAAAAATTCCAAAATACCTCCCTATGCCATTTTGTACGTATTTCTTCTGCAAGTTATTGTTTTGTAAACTCAGTGAGATTCCAATTTCATATTAGTACAAACTAAAGAAAGACGACTTTAAATTAATGCACAAATTTTGTTACGAAACTATAGCTATAAATACTGGTAATGAATTATTTATCAAACCTTAAGTCATAGTTTGATAAATTTCAGAACTATATTTTTATTGATAAAATGGATAATATATTACTAAGGAACGGAGACAATTAACTACTGATTGTATTGTGTGATTTTGTCCATTAATTATTGTACATCCCTCGAACCATAAATTACATGGAATACAGAAACCAGGATGTGGATAAGGGAGGAAGAAAGTCAAATTAATTTTCTGGACAGTTCCGTTTATTGGTGCTCGAAATCACTATCAGTGTGTGTTGGAAATGGAATAGACAACAATAAAGACTGTTATTAGTATAATAATTCATGTTCGATATAATCCAACGTTTCTATTATTCGTCACAACTAATTAAAAGGGATTTAGACGTCAGCAGGTTTTTTGTTGTTGACTTTTTGCTCTGATAATGTTTATTCCAATTAGTTTTGATGGATGTGTTTCATATCATCATTGTGGGCTTAATGATATTTTGGCATTTCGGTTTTTGCGCAATAATTACCAGCTAATTGATATTACCTTTTGGCCAAGTGGTTTTTCTGCTTCGACCACATTTTCATCTGATAGTTGTCCTGGGTGGAGATGAAGACGCCCAGGAACATTAGTGAAGACTGCAAAGAATTATATTGTTATTCGACGCGTTTTGCCAAACAATTTACTGTTGTTTGGAGAAGAAGAATGGGAGAGACATTGTTGGGACCAAACTTTGGCAATTATATAGGAAATGTGCCAAACTTTTTGCGGGAATGGACCCAGTTGTGGGTGATTTGATTTGGTGGCGAATGGCGACAAGGAGCTGCTTTTGTGCTTTTTCTATTTTGTGATTTTTTCCTTTAATCTGAATTCTCATCAGTGGATTCAATGTGTGCCTATTTTTGAAGGTCAGTCTGGTTCGGAAATGATAATCCGCAATTTACAAAGGTTACAAATGGCTATTATCCCTACTTTTTTTAGAGAGTAAAAGGTAGAGGCAAGTCGAGATACATGTTTTCTTGAGAATTTTAAGCCGGTTTATAGAATAAAATACGTAATTTAAAGATGCTGAATAGAATATGTTCTTTTTGAGAAATATTTATTAAATATTTATAGTTTGAATGAATTCATATGTTATTTTTTTAAATACTTTGTTAATATCATAGGCAAACATATTAAAACTTTAATATAATTGATTAAGTGTGAAAATCCAATGCTTCAAGTTTTTAGGAGTATAATAATTTGTATCTGATGAGAATTCGGGAATGATTGAATTGTATATAGTTTAATCTCATTTGAATAACAATCGTCAAAAGACAGTCTAATGAATTTTACCATTAAAAAGATATTAACGATCCTAGTGCGAAATATGGTTAACAGTTAACACAATAGTCAAACTTAAATCTTTCTTTTGATGAAAAGTGTGATGAAAAGATATTTCGGCTAATGGCGGCAGTATTTTATAATGTTTAAGGCTTTTCTTTTTTTCTGAGTGTTTTCAACGATTTTTAAAGTTGATAACATTTTATAATAATTTCCTTATGTTGGTACAATTTAATTAAAAGTTTCTAGCTTCCAAGAATAAGTAAAGTTTAGACAACTTAATTAAATTGTCTGAAAATGAATGTCTTATTTTTCATTCTTTAGAAACGTAAAAGATTGAAGAAAAACAAGGAAATAAATCCATGGGTATTTCGAAGGAAAATAATTCTAAGTACGATTGTAAAATTTTAAGGGTTTTATTAAAGTAAAACTACTTAAGAAAGGTCTGATATTTTGTTATGTTTTTTTTGTTAATTATTGTACAAATTTTAAAATGATTTAGACATCTCTTTAATTCCTTCATAAAAGGCATCGCTCTTCTACATTATTTAATTAAAAGAATATTAGTTACTTTGTTTATATTTATAATTAGACTCTTTCTCATGATAATTTGTCGAACGTTACTGAAAAATGTGAAGGCTGTTGAGAAACCGTTTGTTTTAATAATATTTATCTTTTCTATTTGCAGATTTGTGGCTACTAATTTGGTGAATGCCGTCAAGGTGATTCGCCCAAACGCAGTTAGTCAACAATTAGAACAATGGAGCATTCCGAGCTTGTCGCCGAGATGGGCCAGGTGGAGCACTTATCCACCCAGGACCGTCTCTATTTGGCCAGAATGTAAGTATTTTCTATGGAATTGTTTGTAGTCTTAAAGCGCAGCTAGAAAATTCCACGACAAATCTCATCTTTATTTTCTGTTTTATTAAAGTCGGAACGTAATTCAATTGTATAAAAATGTAATGCCTAATTAAATTAAGCGGTTACGACCATATCCATTAAGATCTTCCCTCCCTCATCATGTAATAATAAGACAACCATTTGAATGGTACTCATAAACGCATAAAGTATGTATTGATTCTCAGAATTCATAAGATTGCTGTTAAGGGCCGCCCTCTGTCTGCTGTGAAATCCCCAGACAATCGAGTGCTGTCGGGCCGGCTTCCCATAATCTACTGATATATAGAGAGAAAATGTCGAAAAGAAACTGATATTGTCGGAAGGTGGACGAGGAAGAAACAAATAACGTATTAGAATTAGATGATAGAGTTACTATCCGCAAAAAAATTTCATGAAGATTAGATTATTATTAAAACTTAAATTTAAAGAAGGGGCACTAGAAAATATAAAAAATACTAGGCCTAAACCCTGTAGAAAAACAACGTAAAGAAATAATAATATTAAAATTATATTTGTACACAAAACCAATACTAATGCAAGATGGCGAACGTTTCAATTTGATAATTTCCAGACAATACAGTTTAAAACAGAGTTGAAAACGGAGTTGAAACAAACAAACTCTCTTTTTTGTATGCTGCCCTTCTAGCTGGCGCGCGTCAAATATTATATTTTTGAGAGTACAACCTATGGTTTCCCTATAAATCGTACAGAATTGAAGAAATTTAAATTTGTAATTCAAATAAACTGTGAGGGCGCCATTTGTCATTAAACCGTCCAAATTCTCACTAAGTTGCTCAGTGCACATTTTCATGTGTACATCTGATATCTCACCCCCAATTTTAAGTGCGAATATGCAATTCTCCTGACCCTGTAACAAAGTCATAATAGTTAAGTATGTGTGAATGTATATAGATTACCATTTCGATAACATTATTCATTGCATATGAATAATGTTATCGAAATGGTTCATGAAATTTTGTAAATAATTTTTCAGAAGGACATTTTGGATTAAATTTATCAATTAGGCTTAAAGCTTCATAAAGCTCTTTCATTACTAAGCAGAGTGAAGAATAAGCGCGATTTTGCT
>JXOV01008351.1:3252-19265 GCA_001014945.1 Clogmia albipunctata | reverse complement strand
AAACTGGACATATTTTGTACATAGATAGCCAAAATGCCCAGAAATTATTAGAACGCAACTCGTGCGTCCTGAAGGCAAGACAATATCGTAGTCAATATTTTCTTAATACTTAACCTTATAATGAAGAGAAATGTTCACGTTTATACTCTAAGGACCTATTTTCGAGATCTGGATCCGGAAGAGGATGGTAAATTGATGGCATTGGGTTTACAGTTCTTGAACATACGTTCCTAGACGAACACAGGGTTTTGTTTGCAAAATTATGCCAATAATTACATCGAATTTAGATGTATGCCATTTTGTCCATACGGTTTTTAAAAAACCGATTTTCACCGACTTGTGTTTAAAGATGTGTAATTTTGTTTCTGCTCATTTTTTGCAACAATTGGATATTAATTTTAATAAATAGATAACCAAACATGATTACTGTATAATATGGCGTTGTTGTGTGCTACCGATAAAGAATTATGATCCAAAAACAAAAACACCATGACATTTTGTACATACTTCCCCTAGTATATCTACTAACTTGATGTTTTCCTGATAAACAATTATGTTTTAAATTATATAAAAAGATTATTATTAATCGAAAGACATATTTTATTAATTTTCCTATTATTACATTTTTATTTCATGAGAATTACTTTGAGTGAAAATGTTTTTATGTATTTTAATTTAAAAAAAATTAAATCTGCATTGGAAAAATAATTTTGAATTTAATTATTTTTCAAAAAGATATATAAAATTGAATCATTACGTATAGTACATAATAAAATATTTGCTAACATAATATTTTGGTGTTCAAATTCAACGCTAATTAAACAAAGAGGTTGTAGTAATGTGTGGTAGTGAAAACGTCATCAGCCGGATGTCATCCATTGTTCTTATTTTGCATACAAGAAAATTAGTGATTAATTCGCAACAAAAGACTTTTAAAATGACTAACTACTTTTTTGTTCTAATATGCTAAATATCCATTATTTTGCGCCGAAATGCGGAAGTAAGTGCAAAACTTCTCTCACACAATTTGGCCAAAAAAGTTTCGAAATTTTAAAGAAATAGTGCTAAATTCGGTACAGTATAGAATCTAGATCACGATATACATGTGGCCAGTCCTCGTATCAAGTCGAATTGGTGTATAATTCTTGTAAAATATGAGATATTTCAACCAATAATGAAGACGACTTTTACATGAAAATGGTCAGTAAAATGTATATTTATTGAGCAATTACACTCATTACAGCTCTCTCAACTTGATCCCAGCCTGGAAAAGGGATTTTGTACGTAATATGTAGGATTTCAGCCATAAAAAAAATACAAAATTGGTGGATTGATGTTGCCTTTTTATATTGTTGGGGTGAGCGGCTTTGTTCAAATTCAATTTTTTGTAGAAAAAAAAAACAATTCATTGCTAGATTTTTTGCTCTTCTAAAAATGGAAAAAAAATCTTTTTCTCTTTATTATATACATCCAAAAAATAGTTCCAAAATTGTATTTCATTTGTTGTCCCACAACCTGTCACAAACAGCTTCCAACTGATGTTTCTAGGACCAAAAATTTGCTTATTTCATTTAAAAAAGATTGCAAAAATTACGGATAGTTTGTTGTGAACGATATAAAAAAAATGAATCAGCAAAAAATCAAATGAATGAATTTTGAAATATCATAGTAATTTTGGTTTACTTATTTAAATGCTGATTCTATATTGATTTTCCACTTTTTTGCAAATTGGCAACCATATCACCATTATACATTTTACAATTTCCTTACTATTGACCTCTATTTTGGTTTTGAAATGAACATTAAATGAAAAATGTTTATTTTTTAAGTATAGAAAAATAAAATCCGAATCTTGAAAACTAAATGTACGAGCGAGTAAGAATTGTTAAATTTTTAAATATGAGTATGTAATAACAAATCAAATCAATTCATAATCTTATAATAAAAATCGCAAAAGCCTAATTTTGAACACCAGCTGACAGTTTTAAAATTAGCTATGAGTATTTAGCACGTGCATAGGTCAAAAACTACCCAAACCAATTCCGTCAAGTTGATTGATTATTGGCCAAATTTCCAATTAATTCCTAAACATAGTTAAACGTTAAACAACCAAAACCATGGTTGTTGAAAATTCTCTGGAATAGTACTACATCATCGACGTCCACAAATCGATTACTGCGAAATGGGGAACAAAAAGCATAAAACATGAAAATTTGCAATTGTGTTGATGACAGGTGACACGGGCCCTTATCAGTTCTCCGTCCAGTAGTTTGTTTGAGTACACGGGGCGAGAGAATGATAAGGGTGCGAATACACCAGGGCCCTTCTTACTTCAACAACTTTGGAGCAGGTCGCACGCGCGCACTCATGCAATTCGAGAGTGCAAATTGCAAAAAAGGAATCATCGATCCGCGAGCGCGCGAGCTGTTCACAGTCAGCTGGCTGATAACAAGCTGCTCTTTTTATGGACAAGAGCGGCTGCGGCACCAGATGCAGCAGCATCACGTTTCACGTTGTCTGAGTGTAGAAGGGTACACAATCTTTACAAATGTACATACCTGGCCATCTCCGGATTAGCACAATTTCCATTACACCTCTCCACTTCCACTTCCTCCATACAGTACACTACACTTCACCCCATTCCACTCTTACCCAACACACCTGCGCGCTTTGTTTCACAAATCCGACTCCTCTTGGTCTCGTTGTCTCTCGATTTAAAACTCTGTTTAAACAAGCCTCCATCATACAACCCGCCCTCAAAACGGTTTGCAAACAAGGGAAACTTCCAGCCAGCTACGTACATTCGACGACATTTTAAAACTGTGAATACACAAAAAGCTCATCCTGTTTGGTTAGAAAATTAAATGAGACCCAACTTGACCAACCCTTTCCTCCCCACCTCCCCACTGCTCCGAAATAAAAAAAATAATCCGCCCGTCTTCCCCACTGCGTCACTTTAAATTGTTCTCGGGGCCATTTGTAGTTAATTGAGTCCTGTTCTCTGTGTCCCCTGTTCACTATACACTTTCTACCTAAAGCTCCACTTTTTGTCTGTGCACTATTTTCAAATTAAATGGGTTGTTCAAAAATTACTAGCACTCTCTTTTTTAGAAAATCGGTCTAATTGAAAATTGTACTAAACTTTTTATTGCACTTTCTATTTACTGTTCAGGGAATTTTATTACATACTTAATTTTTTATTTGGATTTATCTTTAAGGAAGGGTATTCTATTTAAGAGAACTTTACTATTTTATTACACCTTGCAATTGAAATTCTGTTCTATTGCGATTTACATTTTAAAAACAAAAAACCGCATAGACCACTCTGTAAATTGTAATGAAACAAAATTCAAATTGCAATGGAACGAAATCCCAATTGCAATGAAGAAAGGTTCATTTTAATAAAAATTTGGCATAAGAAATGTTTTAAGAAAACAGAAGAATATTAGAAATACACTTTTTAAAAAATTTTAACATCGAAAGTATAAAAAAAATCAATAATTCATCACTTTCTATGTTATGTGTGAGACCAATAGTACCCTCGTGTGGCGTTTAAATCTTGGAATTGCTCGTTTGCACCTCATAATCGTTTCTATTTTATTTTTATAAAACAAAATAGCAAAAAGACGATAAAGAATGTTTGATTGAATCCTGTTTAACCTCAAATAATGACAGCAAAATTTTTTTAAAACTTCCCCTGTGATATATTTTAAAATAAAAATTAAAAATTCTGTGAAAATTAAATTGATTTTATTATAAACACATCTTTCTTATACTGGTATCTGTACCACTAGCTTTATAAAATAAACTTGGTCTAGGCGCTATTGATTGACTAATAATACGAGTGCGCTGAAAACCAAATTGTCACTGACATGTCGAAACCCGTTGGTTTACGTTGAAACTCTCATTTTTCTTACATGAATTGAATGGGATTTTTTTTATTATTTGGCAAATAAACTATTTAAACTATATTTTTTATAAATTTAAACTGCATTTCTAAATTATCAAGAGTGTTTAATAATGCTTATCGACCGTGTTTAATACAAAATTTCATGCATTTTTAAATAAATTAACAAAAAAATTATAAGAATTCTTCCAATTTCTGTAAAAATATATTTTACTCTTTTTCAAAATAAAATATATCGATCGTATTGTGGGAAAATGAAAGAACGTAGTTGTATTTGAATAAATTCAAATAAACCAGTCTAACTGTTTCGCAATTTTGTTTAACTTTAATTTCATTGCACCGATCACTGAAGGTAGGAAAACTCTATTTGTAATCGCTTTGGATTTCTCCGCTACAAATTCTTATATTTGGCTAATAGTTTTCAATTTCATAACAAAATAGTGATTCGTAACAAAATTTTTAAATATAAAAATCCATTAATGTAATCTGAGTGTTTGTAGATCAGGCAGCTTCACTGAAAACAACTCAGAGAAGAAGAAATATGACAAAAAAAAAACAAATTAAATTTATGAGGCTGAACAGATTTGATCTAAATTATATTTAAAAACTGAATTTAAAAACAAGGATGTTTTTCAGGAATCCAAAGACTTTTCGAACCACCTATTATGTGAATCTGGAATAAAATCTACACTCGGGCGATTATTCTGTGCCGGCCATATGAATATGGATGAGTCCGATACAGCAGACGCTGTCCATTTTTCAGTTGGGGAGGCCATTTCGAATGGACTAAACTCCCCATTAATGGTGAAAAAGGGTATACCTTTTAAATAAAATATGGAGCCCCCAGAACTAGTCCAAAAACTGCCCAATTTTTCCGTTCCACTTACGTAAAAGTCTGCATTTACATAAGAATACTTGTAGGCAAATACACACTCTCGTGCATTTATTAAAACTTTTAATTATCTTCCCCCCTCAATAGATTAACTCTTTAAGCACATATTAAATATTGTCTCTCTCTATCTTTACACACACCATACAAATGAATCTGAAATTTTTCATTCATTTAAATTCTGTTTAATCATCGAGTGAATGTGTGCGAAAATTATGAAACGAATCTGGGTAAAGTCTCTCAAGTGTGCAATTTTTGTGGAAAATGTGAGATAATGTTTCCCGAAACGGGATTCTGCGCTTAAATTATTACACACTATATCTCTCGCTCCGCTTAAATGACAATAATTAAAAGCATAGAGCGACACTCAGATAAAAGTGGCTTCTTCTACTCTTTATGATCATACTATAAAATTATGACACATTTTATTCCCGGAAATGGAATATATAATAAAATTGGGCCCATCCATTTAATAGCATTTAATGCTACTAAATAGACATTTCTATTTTATTGGGTCACCAATTTATATTCTTACCAATTTGTTATATGACTTTCATCAATTGGAACTAATAAAAATATTGGAAAAGCGCATTAAATATTTAGAAATTGACTTTCTTGTATTGAAATCTTTAAGTCTTCAAATTTGATTAAATAATTATTTGTTCAACAAATGCGATATGGCATTGTTGAACATAAGGGTTGTTTTAAACCACGAGCGTAGCGAGTGCCTTAACGAAGCCCCGATTGTTTAATAATGCTTATCGACCGTGTTTTATACACAACTTTGTAACATTGATTTAATAATTATTTATATATATAACAAGATAATGCATTATAAGGGTTGTTTTAAACCACGAGCGTAAGGGAACCCCGAGTGTTTAAAAATGCTTATCGACCTTATTTTATACAAAACTTTGTGCTTTTTTTTTAATAAATTCAACATAAAAATCTTCGAAATATATTTTGCTTTGATCCACACAATTTGTTGCAAATAAAATATATCGATCGGAATGTGGGAGAAAGAAACAACATAATTAAATTTGAATAAATTCAAATAAACAAGTGTTTTACAATTTCGTTTAACTTTATTTATATTACACCGATCACTGAATTTGGAGAAACTTTATTGATAATCACTGATTATAATATTTGAGCAGTAGTTTTCAATGACGTTTATTTTTCTATTTCATAACAAAATATAAGCGGTGCCGAATGGCGAGTCGTAGGCGCATATATTCTGTCCACCTCCTTTAGCATAAAAGGAGGTAGAGAAAACACTTACACAAGAAGGAGGCGGTGGGCGGCACCCATCACTCCAAGGAATCGCGATGGCGCATCAGACCGGTAATCATTCATACGTATTTATACATATTAATGAGGACTATAACTCTTGATAGATTATTTTGGTCCAATCTTACTTACATATCAAAATATTGATTCGGAACAGAATTTTTAAATATAAAATTCCATAACTTCAATCTGAGAGTGTCGGATAATGTTCTTCAAAACCTCCAATATCAAAATAACTTTCATATAAATTGATGAATTTTGTTTACGGATGTCACACTTCAATAATAAAAAAACTCAGCAGTGCTTTTAAGAATTATTTAAAGCACTTGTACTATAAAAACGACTTTTTTTACAGAGCAAATTTGAGTGTCATAATATAAATTTTAAGCAACAAAAATGCATAAAAGATAATAATACAACAAGTTTAAAAAAACAAGGTATTAATTAATGTTATGGAGTATCGAAAGAGTTTTATACAGAACTTTATGCGTCTTTTAGCAAATTGAAACAAAACTCCAAAAACTGTTTAAACTTTTTTACCACACTGTTTTTTGGAATCTTTTGAAATCTTTTATAGTCCATATACAAATTAGAGTGACAAACATTCATATTCCAATTTAAAATGTTTACGATATTCATATAAAAACGTCTTCGACAGAACAAATAGCAATACGTTATTATTAATTTTATGAAATCAAAATACATGAATGATATATTTGTTTTATATTTAATTAGTAATATAAAATTGAGATTGATTTAGAAACATGACTAATGACGATAATTTAAGCCAGTTCCTTTAATCATCTCTAATAATACCAGACCCAATTGCAGACAAATGAGGAAAATGAAGAGAAGTCATACTCTTCAATAATCATCAATTAAATAATCGTTTGATTTGAATAATTGCAAAAGTTAAATGCACCACTCCAGAGTTTCAATTAATTGCTGGAAATTTGCTTAAACGCTTATGCAAGTCTGGATAATCCGATTTGTTAATCAAGATTTTATAATGAACTTAGCCCAAAACGAGACAAGCTCTTTGAGTCCCGATTACAGGATAATTACTAACATTAACAAAAGATTTAAGCATATTTGCATATAAATTAAACATCAATCGACTTCCTTTTGGAAGTCTACATTTCTTTGATCTAATTTGCCAAATTTAAACAATCACCACAACCAAATTTAGCCCAATTCCGATTCCAATTAATAAATCACATCTGGTCAAGACGGAGAAGACTACCTTTAAATAAATCAGCATATAGAAATGGGCCCTTTTGAGCACAGCTGCTTCCTCCTTTTGTCACCTCCAGTTTATTATCTAGTCCCAGTTGTCTTGGGCCTATTTACGTGTTACCGAAAAGAAACATCGCACAATAGACTCGATTTTAATAGGTGGTTAAAATAGTATATGGCAGAGAGTGCGAGAAAGACTGACAAAACTAACAAAGGTCATTTGAATTGTATATTCCACAGCTAATTCAAAATTCACAGCAAAATTATAAAATAAATACTGGAGAGACGACACCACACCGTGCTTTAGAATTATATCACACTCTTGTTGAATACCGAAACAAAAACAGAGCATTAAAGTGCCTCTGCGCCCGGCAACAACAATAATGGCTGGCGGCTGCTCCGGGTGGTTGGTCTGACCTTTGACTCCAATATCCTCTCCACTTTTTTTCCCTCTATTTATTTTGATTTATTTATTATTCTTTTTTCGTTGTTGGCTTAATTCAAAACACAGCCACACACAATCGAACATTAATCGATTCTAAATCCAGCCCCATTGTTTAAAGCTAGGCCTTCTCCTCTGCCTCTTTCAACAAACTAAAACAGTAGCTAGTGTCCGTCCGCCGCCATTTCTCTAGTTTAACGTTCCCATCCATACACCAGTGCGCGCGCTATATCATCCTCATTCAAATGGTTTTTCAGCACTTTTTGTTGCTGCCTTCATAATTGAAAATAACAATCTCAATTTCCAGACAATTGAATAAATTGTCTGTCTCGCTGATACAAGGAGACCAACACATACAGTGGTACAGAACAGTGGTGACAACGACTATTCCATTTCCCAAACACCAGAGAACCCCGGCTAGCCACAAGCCATCATCCATCCATCTCCTGCAATCCGTCTCTTCTATCCAATATTCAAATGTACGAATATTCCGAAACATCATTCCAACGATTGGCTTCTGATCAATGGATTTGCATTTCAAATCATCAAACACTGGGCCACATCCACAACCAGCCCCATCCAAATGAATAGCAATCAATCACTATATAACATAGAATTCACAGAACAGTATCATCAGCATAGAAACTAGTCTTAATAGAGCATTGTCGAATCTTCTAGCTAGCGTATATTTTATGTCCATCTAAAATTTATGCCAAATGGTTCTCAAAGATCATCTAATTTCATCTGGCTCTAAACTCGAAAATACATGGAGACGTTAATGAAATGAAAAGCAATCAAACCGTCTCCTCCATCCATCAACAGCTAAATAACCGTCAAATTTTGCCAAGAGAGTTAAACCAGAGCAGCAGTAGCAGCATGGATGGCCAAAAGTCCAACAATCAAGCCCCATGTGGTGACGTCACGTTATGAGGAAATGTCTATTTTGAGCACTCGCGGGTAAATTGTTTATTATTGTTGTACACAAGTGCCCTGAGGTTTCCATTGCTGCTCTGCGTTGCCGCCGTCGTCCGTGTCCAGCCTAAATTTAAACAGAGAGCGAGTGCAAGGAGGAGAAAGAACCAACGAAATTAGCTTTGCCCGAAAAAATCAAAACAATTAAACGATGGCCAACAAAAACAAGAGTCTCACTAAAATCCACTATGTTTAGGATGTGTTTATACAAATCCCATTCCCCAAATGATGCTGGATTTTGGCGCTCTGGCAGAGTTTTTGTTGGGGGAAAAACTGTGTGCTGGTGCCAATATACTATTTCCCTTTCTCGTTTTCCTCCAATTCTCGGTACTTTATTTGATAACGGGTTGGTTGGTGATTCTAAAAAGTTGGCGGCTCCATTTCGCACAAAACACATTCATTGCAAATAACAGCGCACACACACGCACACTTGTCGTTTATTTTATTATTCAATAGTGTATGTGTGTGTCGCAAAACGATTGAGCCCCAACATAATTAACATTCATGACCGTCGCTCCAAAATCGTACCCCATTTGACATGCGAATTTATTATTTATGTCCATGTTATGAGAGAGAGAGTAGTGTGCCTGGCTGTGGATGCTGGGCTGCTGCTGGCTCCACAGCCAACCAATCAGCCATTAAATTAGGGTTGGCATACATCGGGGAGGACGACCATATAAATTTTTAAGATATGTGCGCCATAAGGAAATTCGAGTGAGCACACACTTAATATTCAATGTATTATTAAAATTAATATACTGACCCGATTTCTGGCACTATAATACCCTATAATAACCAACACCGATAGGGCGAATTTAATCACTGAATATGTAATTTCATCCCTTAAACACATCAATTTTATATTAGACTCGTAATAGTTATCAGGTTTTGTATAATTTAACGAGCATTATTTATTAAATAGATTTTAATCTTATTATCGTTATTTATATAATGAGGTATTGTTAAACACTAGGGTGCTTTAAAATCACGAGCAGAGGGAGTTTTCAAAAGGGCCTTTCGTCCATGTTTTATGAATTTCTAAAACTCTAAAAACCATTTTAATGGATATTTAATTCATTATGTTGGAAAATCATATTTTTTATAACTATCACACTATAAATTTAAATAAAAAAACAAGAAAATGTAATATACTTTGAACATGTGAGACAAATAATGTTTTCTTTCATGTTCACTACAAAATCTTTGCACATTTTCTTCTAAAGATATGAAAAATCATTGAAGAATTCAATATTATTCAAACATGTGAATCCAATAAAGTTTTTCTCTCATGTTCAATACAAAACTTAATGCATTTTAAATATTGGCAATGAAATAAAATAAGCAATTAAATTTTAAATACTTCGCCATAATATAAAGACCCTAAATTATATATTTACCACAATATTCGTAAACACACACATTAAACCATAAATATTGTTTATGTCTCTCAAATCTAAAATGACTTCTATATATTTTATAACTATTTTCCGGATGTATCACTTTGATGATTAATCCTTGATTAACCATATAACATTTAAGTAAAAATCTACATTTTTAAACCTAGAGAACTTCTTTAATTGTAATAGAATTTGAGTTTCACTGAATTTTGTACAATTTAAACTATTCTAATTAAAACTGTTCACTTTAAATCCTACTGACAATGTGGTGAACTGGTGACCCTATGCACATCCACCTAATAATGCACATTTATTACGTGCCAGTGCCACCCTCAAAAGGTCTGATCGTATAAACGAATTTATCCAATTACTCACAATGGAACAGGGGAAAATAAATAATAAACCACATCACTGCTCTTCTGCATCGGGTGGGCTCATCTCATTTCACAACACACAACAGAGTATCTCTCCTCATCGCCCCAAAAACAAACACAATCACACGGTTTAGCGTCATCATCATCACTGACAGTGATCCAATTTTGTGTCTTTTCCGACATACAGTCTACTTCTTCCTTCTTCTGTTCCACTCTCTTTTTCACCCTCTTTCTCTCTGTCTCTGTAGCAGTCTTCTGTTCTGTCTGTACCCGAAAACAAGTCACGCCAAAAACATTTCATCACACTTGCACTCTTCCTGACTAAACACACCATTATCCCAGTTCCTCTTTAAATCCACACACGCACAGCATCCTCCATCCACTTTGATGACTCATTGGGATTCACGCAATGAGAGGCCTATAACTTTTGAATACCTTTTACTTTTATGGTGTCACAAATAGTAGGTCATTTCAACACTCAAATTGGTTTAGGGAAATGGCTGTTCTCCATTATGCTGTGTATCATGAACAACTAATCCGAAACATTTAAATCCGTAAAAGGAATATGGTAAATTTGTATTGCTTAAAGCCTTAAGTAACATTTGATGTACTGGTTGTTCCATTTTCAATGTAGAACAGCCTTTCATAACGAAAAATTATATACTTTCTTTTAGAAAGGAAATCAATATTTAAAATGCTGGAACATATAATATATTTCCCATTAATTTGTTTTAAAAAATGCATAAATTTTTATTTAAAACACAGTAGATAAGGATTATTAACCACACGCCCCTTTTTAAACACTCGCGTTCTAATATTAACAAATAACAATTTAGTGGTCGGATGAGTAACTCTCGCTAAATTTATTGGCATCATCCCTGTCGTGATAGGAAGCAGTTTGTGGTCCGGTAAGGCCACGAGGACAGAGTTCAGTGCAGCATCGACACGAGACTGAATAAATGGAAATATTTTAATTAAAATTCCCCTGGGCAACATACACGATTTTCAGTGCAATAAACACCCAAAGTCCAGCTTCATCTCATCCCATCTCCAGCTCGTTCGCTCGCTCGCCTGCCAATGATGATCATGGTCATCAATTAGAAGAATCGAGGGAGAGAGTGAAAAAAGTGCATCCAACCGAGCACTCAAACTCGTTTTAATTGGAACGGAAAATATTGGACGTCAAATCAATTTATCCAGTTGAAGACATTCACATAATTGGGGGTGCGCTGCACTTCTGCTGCTGCAGTAATCGCATCACTCCTCTCCATAAAAAAAAGTATGTGTGCAGATTTCAGCAAACTGTCCCCCATGCACCAACAGGGCAATTTGCAAAAGTTGCAAATTGAATTTCATGATAATATGGCAATAAAAGATAAGTCTGTCCTAAAACTGTTCAAGTTTTAAATGGGAATTTTAAGAAGCATTTAGGATTTCGCGTTCTTTTCAGTTTAAACTTCACTCTTGATTTTATTTTTTTTTTTTTTAAATTTCCTTAAAATAATTAAATTTTATTAAATTTCCTTAAATTTCTCTACTAATTTAATACCAATTATTTTCTGCACAAGAGCTCAATATTTACCCAAATAACGGAATAATTCATTAGGTTTACGAATCGAATTGAACAATATTGACAATTCAAAGTACCCCAATTGTTGCAGGCAATTCACTGAATTCATTTTTTCTGTTTTGATATTCAATTAAAATAAAATACAATTGCTGAACATTTTCCAATGATTTCATTTTTATGAAAACCAGGTTTATTGATTAATAATTTTAAACGTGGGTTTTTGTTTTTTAATACTTATTCAAAAATTATATCAATAAGATGAGGCATTAATAAAAAATGGGGTTTTAAAGAAAAACTTATATGATTGTAGTTATTTATATCGTCGTCGATAAGATTTTAAGAATACGATTGTTCTATATTAATTTTGGTGCTACATTTATTTAAAAATGCATAAAATTTTGTATAAAACACGGTCGATAAGCATTAATCACTAGGGTTTTTCAATGTAGACCTGTTGTTTAATAATGCTTTATCAACCGTGATTTTAACATATTTAATTTTATCCATTTATAAATTAACATTCAAAGGGTTTTGTAATTTAACCATTAAAAGACATCCTAATAAAATTCTTTAAACGTTTTCCATTAATCAACACTTCTATTTGATTTGTGAGAAACTCGTTGTGATTTTCTAATAAAAAAATTTCCATTTCAGTTCCTGTAAGAAACTTGGGGTGGTCTTAACCTCAACCAACGCGGTTTTTTAAAACAGTTTAAAAAGGATCCAGCCAATCATTTTATTTATACATTTGTGCTATTGCCTTATAATTCCCTAGGAGTGTTATTGTATAAAAAATTGTATTCTTAAACTCAAATTATAAACATAGTTTACCCCCTCACATTGGTTCTGTTTCAATTTCTAATTCCACACGAAGATGGATAAATATTTATGTTGTCGTCGAATATCATCTGTTCGCGGTTGGTTTAAATTTAAATATTAAATTAAAATGAACGAAAGCAGTATATGCGCCATTTAAATTTAAAACATCTGATAAAAGAGTTACAACAACGACGAAACTGTATCGGTTTAATGGACATATTTTACGAAGATCATACTTTAATAATAAAGAAAAGGTATAACGTATCACCGGATGTATGGAGGACAATAACACACCCTTTTCGTATATCGTTCCAGCTCTCCCAGCCTATCCCAATTTCTTTCCCTAACTAACTTGTTGCAATCGATAAAGTATTGCAATGCAATAATTGCTTTAAACGTTCGTAAGGATTATGATAGGATAGGATAAAAGTGTTAGACCCGCCAAATCAGCACCGCATACAAGGGCAGTTTAGGTTTGGACGCTTTAAAGAAGTAATAACAATTTTATGTAATTCATTAAACATTATAATAATGTTGAATTTATGATTGTGATTTCGATTAACTTAAGCAAACAGATCTTACTTATATTTTCCAAGAAAAGCTCATTTAAAATAATAAAATTTAAGTTTATCAAAACTGAAAATGATTTTATACAAGATAATATTGATAGCAAATGGCAATTCCTCAAAATTCCAAAATCATCAAATGAAAGTCCTTTAAAAATTCCGCAATCTTCAAACCATCTTAAAACATCTGTTTTGATAATTTATAAATCATAAAATGAAGAGAGATCGAAAGGCTGTGTTAAATCCCCAACGCAATTACGATTAATAAACAATTCCCTGCACAATTAAACTCCACTTCAATCAATTCTTTCGTCGTCTTTAAAGAAGGCCGCAGAACAGAACGAACCGAATCCAGTCTCATTGAATTGGGCTCGCAGGGAAATGTGGGACAATTAAGTGAGAAATTTCTCAACCAATTGAGGAGGAGATTGTTGCTCCAAAAATAACCCACCAGAGGAGTGAAAACCACACACAACTAGGCTGGATCCAATTATTAACAGACAAAAAATTACAAAACCCATACACTTGAGTTGTGAAACAATTCATTATTCTCTCGTCCAATAATAATTGAATAGCATCTCACAAACTGGTCTTCCTATTGTTGTTGTTCTTATTAAATTCCACAGCAGCCTCTAGATTCGAGAAATGTATATGATGTGCCCTCCTCACTTTAATCAAAACAATTAACCAAACTGGTCATGAATATAATCAATCGATTTTCCACACCAGAGAACATTTCGGGCACAAACAGTATCGTACATTGGCACAATTAGGCTCAACCAACACACCACCACCATATTATCGCCACATAAATTCACCAATTTCGAAAATATTGTTTGCCAAAGATAAACCCTCAAATTATTAAACGGGCCTCTACTACACACAAGCACAAAAACACAGCGCCAACAAATTGATAACGGACATTAGAAGAGAGAAGCAGCGCAGGCATTTGTGGAATGGGCTTGTGGGTTCGAAGCATACACATTTTATCAGCAACATGGTCGCTTCGAGTCCATCGCAGATAAGGGAAACGATTAATACTTTTACGGGCAAAACTAGAGAAAGCAGAAGAGTCCAAATCAGAGACGGATTGTCTGCTGGTCTTCTCCATGGACGAAAACCCACTTCCTCCTCCGTATTCTTCCTATTATAAATGACTCCTACTATAATTCTGTTTCTTAACGGCGAAATGAATGATTCCGGATTTTGATGAACCTCCGCCGCGCGTCACGATTAAAGCCACCCCTTTAAATGAATGGCCAAAGCATTACGTGTCTCTCTCTATCAGAGGGACAGAACAGAATCTGCTGGTCGACGATGATGACGCCTCTCTGCCTCCGATTATGAATATTTATGAACGCTTTAATTATAGCCGTTTTTCTGCCGAAACTCATCCACCACTTTTTCCATTAAAATCGAGCAATGACATATTTTCTGCAATTAATTTCGCCCCATCTGAAACGAGACGACGTCGCGCCTTGGCTGTGTGTTTTGTGCCTCTGACAAATCCTTGACTTCCTAAAGATTCATCATCAACTCTTCTTATATTTCAAAGTCTTCCATTAGAAAGGACATCACAATGGAAAGGTTGTCATGCCAGATTGTAGATCCCAATTTCGCTTTGCTCCAAATAAGATTATTTATTTCCCCATTTTGACAGTTTAATAACGTTTTTAATGGTTTAACGAGGGCATCGTTATTCATTTTAATTAGTCTCAATATTAATAAGTTTTGCTGTGTAATAAAACAAGTTCATTTTAATTAAATTTACCAAAAGTTATAACTAAAGTTACTTTATAAGATAATTAGCATCGTGTGCTCTTTCTTTGAAAATGTTTATTTACAAAACGAAAAGTTTGTATTTTTTAACAAAAAAAAATCTATTCTACAGAAAATTGACATTAAATACCCGCCATGAAGACGAAACATCAATATCTGGCTGGAATTGTATTTATATTTTTGTACAATTTTGTATCTAAAATTTATTTTGAAATTANTCGTGTGCTCTTTCTTTGAAAATGTTTATTTACAAAACGAAAAGTTTGTATTTTTTAACAAAAAAAAATCTATTCTACAGAAAATTGACATTAAATACCCGCCATGAAGACGAAACATCAATATCTGGCTGGAATTGTATTTATATTTTTGTACAATTTTGTATCTAAAATTTATTTTGTAATTAAAAATTTGCACGCAATTTGTCACCAATTTAATGAAATTACATATTGTTGTCAGAATCAAATCTCAACATATTATGATTGAACTATTCTATGTTGAGAATTTCGTTGATGAATTTGAAAAGAACCGCTGTCTTACTTGTTATTACAGCACTCATCATGATAAATTCGTACTGTAATAACCTTTATTTCACCACTTGAATTGAACTATTCTTTTTTCAAATTTTGATAAAAAAAAGTACTTGTTTTCATTAATTTATGCTTCAATAAAAAGTGAAACTTTTCTAAATGAAACATAATCATTACGGCTTGAAAAACTAAATGAATACAGGCATGAAAAATGTACTATAGAAATGAAAAGATACAACTCCATT
>JXOV01008349.1:4199-28038 GCA_001014945.1 Clogmia albipunctata | reverse complement strand
ATGCGTCTGTCATTGTCGATGGTCACTTTTTTTCATGATAAATTGTAATTCTTAAAACGGAAAATTACCCATGACCTGCAATAATAATTAATGAGGGTTACTTAAAATTCAAATATTGAGTTTGCCAATTATTGCAACTATTTGAACGTTGAATAAATAATAAATCCCCATGGGCCTCCATTTAGTTCTGGTCTGGCAGGCACAGAACAAGGGCAAAAACGAATCTACTACATTTTAATGGCATCATCGTTTTGAAATTACGTTCGAAAGGCCAGCAAAAACTATTAACATTGGTTGAAATTCCCCAAATAATCCTGCCCCAAAACCAATGTACGACGTAAAAGTCGAAGCGCCCAGCTGAGCACAATTATATTACAACTTTTTGCAGTGGCCATGGCACTCGCAAATTGATATGTAGAGCATGACACAGCTGTAAACCCGGAGAGGATTTAATGAATTAATTTTTAAGCGAATTAGTGCGAAATGTTATTAAATTTTAAAAACCATAATTACGGGAATCAACAAGTGAAGGATAATTGCCAAATTAATTGCTATTTTGATAAGGATTTATTAATTTAATATTATTAACATTTGCTAATTAATTATTCAATATATCATTTACAATGCGGTTTCAATTGCATTGTGTAATGAAAATAAATTAGGACGATGGTCTATTTGGTGAAATATAGTAGTTATTCCTTTTAATTAATTAATTTTTATTTAGAAGTTTATATTAAATCGAATTCAATTAAAATTTTAATCTTTTATCTAAGTTAAAAAAACTATTAAAGTAAATAACTAAAGGATTTCGTCATTTAACTACAAATTAGAAAATGAAAATGTTCTTTTCTTAGAGTCTTTCGTAAAGCGTTGTATTTTAAAAGGAGACTGAAATTGAATTGTTCACATTAAAAATCACTAAAATTGTAAAATACGGATATTTAAAGAGTTATGAGAATTTTAGTATAAAATGATTCTGATTGAAACATTTCAGTATGAAACTTTATTTTTGCACTCCTGTATCTAAACATACGATATTTGTTATTCATTTCAGTTTCGTAATGTTTCACATTATGATACTCAANAATCACTAAAATTGTAAAATACGGATATTTAAAGAGTTATGAGAATTTTAGTATAAAATGATTCTGATTGAAACATTTCAGTATGAAACTTTATTTTTGCACTCCTGTATCTAAACATACGATATTTGTTATTCATTTCAGTTTCGTAATGTTTCACATTATGATACTCAACAAAAATTTTGAATTTTTATTTCACTAGTGAAAAAAATGTCGTAAACTATTCAACAAATTTGTCTCAAAGTCAAATTTGGTCGCCATTGTTGCTCTTAAACTACACAAAATATTGGTCTTGACTTTTGCATAGGACCTTGATTATGCTGCAAATTAATTAACGGTTCCTGCTTTTAAAATTTTAATATTTAGCGTATCAACAGTCAACTGCATATAATTGGGGTATTTTTGTTTGATTTTTGACACATTACGTAGACATCAGAGATAAATCTACTTAACTGTAATGTAAGTAAATTATAGTAATAGCCTTATATTGTTTTAAATGGAAATTTATTTTACTTAAATTAAAGCATACAAATGTTCCATGCAACAATGAAATTGGGATTTGCCTTTTGCCAAGAAGTTAAGAGAAATTCCAACCGTTAACATACATATATTTTTGAAGTTAAATACTTTATTTTTTATTACAGAGTTGTAGAAAATATAATATAATAAAAGTAATATTTCTAAACATAAAATCCTTACAAACAAAATTATAGTAAATTAAGATGAAGTGAATTACAACAATACAACAGCAGCCTTGGAATACACGCTGGTGCTGGATGAATGTAATAAAAATTAGCTAAACTTCTTAAGAAAAGCATGACTGTAAGATATTTTAGTAGTTTGGGTTTTTTTTAAAGATATGCGGTCCGGGGTTTTACTAAAATTAATTATTTTCTATCCGTTGAGCCCAAGCAAAATCGTATAAATACCATTAAAAAGACTAAAAGAAGCTATTAACCTTTACAAAGGTTCAATTGATTAATATATTATCATTCAGTTATTACTCTACTTCACATATCATATAATTTCATTGCTATTACATAAAACGCCCATGGCATTTTATTTTATCAAAGGTCGTAGGATAAAATTTCTATTATTTGGGAATATAAACAATTTGTACGGGATATATTTTGAGCAATTAACGTTTATTGTGTATTTTGCAATATCTTAATCGTATCTGAATGACTTGGTAACCATTACTTTCCAGGTTGGTTAAATCATCCAGTCATATAGTCGGTCGTCTAAATATTCCAAAAAAACTTAGTAACTGTTTGTCCAGACTGACTCTAGAAGTGTCAACATCTGTTCAACATCTTCTAGGGATTGACTACAATCAATTCAAACTCAAAATGCAATAGATTTTGCAATTGCGGTAATAATAATGTGGGTGTCTCATTCAAAATGCGGCGCCAAAAATCGTCTAATAAATTTCCCTTTCAATTTCTGTAAGGAACATGGGGGTCTCAACCAACGAGCTTTCAACATTTCAGTGACTATTTGTTTTCAGTATTAGTATCAGTTTTAGTAAATTAATAGGACCTAGACTAGTTGAAAAAGGACCCAGTCAATCCTACCCGCCCAGGGATCGAACCCATGACCTCCGAAAAGGCTGCCGAATGCGTTACCACAAGAGACGGTTAATAGTCTATTTTAGGTTAATTGCAAATAATTGTTATATAGTATGAATAATATTAAAAAGTTTATATGAATTGGATAATTTACTGATAACTACCAATTGGCGTTTATTTGAGGAAAATCCGCCGTCCTCCCAAGCGATTAAGAATGCGAGACACAGTATATTTAATTTGAAAAGTTTTAACGGGTTTCGTCGTCCAACCAAGCAATCGTTTTATTTGAGTTCCTTTAATTTTTTTGAAATCATGTTTCGAAATTTAAATTTTAAAATTTCGGTCAAATGCATTATATTTCTTTTCCTTATTTATAAATTAACAGATCTGGGAAAAGAGAATTTATTTCTTCATATGAAAATTAGCTATTTCTTGGTATTTTCGTGCTTGGTCGCTTAGGCCAAAAGGCTTCTTTTCAAATATAGACAAATTGAATAGCTAAACGAACTTATGCAATTTAATCATTTAACCTATTTGTTAAAATTTTTTAAGTCTTGAATGGACAGATATTGTATTAATTTGGAAATATGTTATATTCTTTATTGTTAAATGTATGTTTTACCCTTTCGTAAAATAAATTTTGGTCCTTCTTTAAAGCACTCGTTGTGCTCGTGGCTTAAAACAATCCTTTTGTTTAATAATGACTTATCTTATCGACCTTGTTGTATAAATAACTATTATTTGTTTTTCTAAGCATCTCGTTGGAAATTTGAGTTAAAAAGGAACAATTCTTGGAAAGCGAAAAATTTTGAAAACAATAAATATTTCCAGAGGATTAAAGTATTGCTTAGTTGAATAATTCTTGTTAAAGAAAAATTATAAATAAAATTAATTGACAGGTTGATTCATTTCGTTTGACCATAGTTTTATGTCCTCCTATTTAAACGGTTTTCAGAAAAGTTTTATACCTATAATTTCTAGATTTTAAGAGCTGCTTATCAAAATGTAAATCACTTTTCTATAGTCTCCAAAGGTCGATGATACTTTTCTTTGGTTTAAGTTCTACCTCTGCCCTATTTACAGCGTATCCGAATGGTTGCAATTAAATGCCTTATAATTTGAGACACTCAAAATAGGGGTTATGTAAAACAGGGTAAGTCTGAGAGTGGGGGATGAAAGCGACAACAAAATGTTCGAGACGTGCCCGTCGTCCAATCGATACTTGCCAAAGGTCAACCCGGGTTTCCACACATTACGAGAACTCTGGGCAGAAGTATGTCGTGATTTACATTCCGAAATCGTGTGATTCCTGTGTTGGTGTGCGCCCTGGGCTTTGGTGGTCGTCGTCGTGCACCAGAGCCACAAATTATTCGGTGGGGGGCTGCTGCTGTCACAATTCAAGTTTAGTGGTGAGTAATTTTGATCAGATATGGACGTAATTTTACAAAGCAATTCACTTAATTAACAGAGCCGCGAGTACTGAGGCATTTTCGGGACACTGTGAACAGCAAGTTGTAGTCTCGTTACGCGAGGGAGGCGGTCAACAATCGACCTGACCAGACTGTTGTTTCTATTCACCTCCCTTTTTCTCTCCTTCCCTCTCCTACTCACTTTACGATCCTTATCGCAATTGTTTTCGGCCGCCGACTGTTCATTTCAATTAGTCCTCCATGAACAGCTCTCTCTTACTAATTATAGGTTTTCATTTCGATTAATTAGACAACGCTTGAAATAACTGTTTATTAAGGGTTGAATAAATATATAATAATGTTATGAACAACATTGCATTGATGATGAGAAAATATTTACATATTTTTAAGTACAGAATAGTCCCTTTAATATGACTCCGCTTTCTAATTCGTCATAATAAGGAGGGGTTCACCTCGACGAATATAATGACATGCTCATAATCGCCACCTGGCTAGTATGACCGATTTCGAGGAGAGAGTTTCCGATTTTGATGTAATTATAATCTGTTATAGCGACTGATAAAAATAAGGGTGTAAATTCACTCCCATTCTTTACTATGATTGATTTTGAGTATCACAGACATTAATCGTTAAGCATTTTTCTTAATGGTGTGTAAGAAATGAAAAAAATATTTATATGTTTGGGTGTACTTATAACGTTCAATTCAGTAGGACGTATTTTCTTTTTCCTTCAATGTCATTATGTCCAGATTCTATTGTGTACAGAATGTCGTGTTGTATATACGTACTTTGTTTTAAAATATAACTACCATATTCGGATAAGTTTGATAAAATTTTACAATACAAATATATTAAATTTGAATTTGTTATTTCATATTCAAATATTAATTATTAATCTCAGGGAAATTTACAATCTTCAAAATAAGTTTTAAAGATCTCTATAAAAATTTATATTTATTATTTTTGGTGAATATCTTACTATAAAGGCCATTCGATAAAATTTGACAAGAAACAACTTATTTGAGCACGCAAAAATTATCTTTACAAACCAGAATAATTAAATTTGTTCATTTCTAATTTTTATGTAATTCAATGATGTCCAGCTGACACATAATCCCAACCCAGTCTACTTAGGAGTAAAGGTGTACAGAACACTATCAGTTAAGGACCATTTGAACGGCCTTTCCAAGAAACTATCTACTAGAGTAAATATCGTCCTAAACCAGGCACTAGTTGGGGAGCCTTAGCTGACGCATTACGAAGAGCGACTCTTGCAGTGGTCTATGCGCTGGCCGAATATGCTGAACCATATTAGAAGAATAGTGCGCACGTCCATAAAGTGGACGTGCAATTAAACCAGTATATGAGGTTAGCCTGCGAACTTTATCATCCACCGACTTGAGATGGCTTCCAGTCCTGTCAAATATGCGGGTGTCCTAAACAAATAACTAACCACATCGTCAACGATTGCCCTGCTCGGAAACAGGAAGGCGGTCTCAGGGAACTAAACAGATTAGATGAAAAGACTATACGATATATTGATATACTTTACATTGTTCTGTAATTTAGAATTATATTATACCATACGATAGTAAAAATAATACATTTTAAATAATATTTTATAAATAGATTGAAAAAAACATGTATTCACACCAAGAACTGTAACATAAAAAGTTAAGAAAACTAAAAAAACTTATTTCAGTGTATTATTTGAATTAAAAAATAAAAATATGTGTTTGTTGCAAAACAAAAGTATATAATAATGTACTAAATGTAATTTCGTATTAATAGTTATTTTTACAACATGTAGGAAAAATGAACCATAATTAAACTCGAGTAAAATAGATTTCTAGATTTCTAATAGATACGAGTGTTTCATTATGTGTTTTTTCAACTAGTTTTTATACAATTCGCAATTTGTTAGCTATTTTTTTGTCTGCGGGTATTGAATTATACTTTATTCAACACTGTACGATTATAAAACAATTTCTAGAGGAAGCATTGGCTACCAAAATGTAAACATTTTTCAACAGAATTGTATAAAGTATATAATGGTCTGGTATGGTAGGTTGGGCGCAGAACCCGCTCGAGGATTATAGCTCTTATTCATATATAAATACATGAATAAGATCATATAACGGTGCACGATAACGCATCAACAGGTGTATGGTGGACAGCCATACGCCCCTCCTCGTATATCGCCCTAGCTCTCCCTTCCTATCACAATTGCTGGCCCTATTGCTATAGATATATATATAGTAGTAGTTTTAAATTATTTTTATGTATTTAATGCTGGAATAGGATAAAAGTACTTATTAGGCCCGCCATAAGGCACCGCACACTAGGGCAGTATAGGTCTAGCCACTTTTCAGGATAGTAGATGTTAGTAATATTCAAAGATAGTATATTAGTTAAATGAATAAATAAATAAATTATATCAACATAAAGTATATAATAATATTTTTAATTGCAATTTCGTAATAAAAAAATACTAAGAGTTAGAGAGACCTAAAACCTATATACTTCTATAAATACCTGGTGTTAAAACTATCAGTGCTGCGTCATTTAAAATTTATTTGGGAAATTGATTAGATATTGCATAAATGTTTTAGCAATAGTAAATCACAATGATTAGTAAAAATGAATTAATCTTAAAATATGAACTCTTCAAACTCGTTTAAATAATATTTTTCAATAGGGATTTAAATTTCAAGATTTAAATAAATACGGATTCACATTGGGACATACAGTTTTAGTCGTTAATAGTAATTGTGTGTTCAACAGGTTGCAGAACTTCAGGAGAACACATTTATATTTCATCAAAAATTTAATCTATCTAAATTTAGACCTTGTTGTTAGAAAATGTGATTTTACCTTAACTCAGAAATTTATTATTCCCATTATTCAAAATCAAGGATTTTAGACTTTCAAAGACAGCTACTGACTACAAAATATGACGTACCGACCCAACTTTTCTTAATTCTTGAAATATATCGGAATGTCTAACTATCATCACCATCATTAGATTATTTATAAAATATCCCAAAGTGGAGATAAGGTGGACGCTGACCAATAAACAAGTGTGTTTTTTCCTTTTTGTTCACAATTTCACAAAACCTATTAAACCTATTAACATGTATATTTGCAATTATTTTTTACATACAATTGAGATTTGTGAAGAGTAATATTGTGTGTAAATTTGAAGTTCCTGCGACGTCTAGTTCTAGAGATATTACGAAATCGAGGGTGCATATGTAGCCTTAACTCGCGCTGTTTATAGTATAACATATGAATTCATTTGACCATTCTTGAATGCTATAAATCACTGACAAAAGAAATTCTACTAGAGCTAAACATTAATTCTTACGACCGATGGAGACGTCTGTTGAGATCATGCTATGAAATCGTTTCTCAACATGAAAATGTTCAATTTTTTTGTTCGCAACCCCTTTAAACATAGTAATTACCATGTTATTACGTTGATGGTGGACTGTGGGCCAAACAGAGCCCCATTTATCTTCAGAGTGCAACAAGTGAGTATTTCAATTTACTGCGGCGAAACTAAATTGCTATTTTGTGCAATTTTGAAGTGGATGTCGACCGTTCCACACGAGCCGTTTAATTAAAACGGAAACTGTGCGAATTGAAGTACGATTTGGCATGAAAAGGGTGACAGGAAATTGTATAATTGCCAACTTAATTTGCATCACAGTCGACTCATGATATTACCCTGATTTTCACACAAAAAGGGAATTCAATTGGGAACGAATACCGCCAATTCATGGCTCGGCCAAAGAAGCGTGAAATTCATTTATTGGTTTGCTACAAAGTTGCCATAATTAATTGTTCTTACACTCCCAAAGCTCAGGATCATTTATTATAAGAAGTTTGAAACACTTCTTCCTGCTCAGAAGGAATTCAGATTGGAATTTTAGTACTTAATTCAACGGAAGTTAATTTGTTGGGAAAATTTGAAATTTATTGATTAAACCATTATTTTTTTTTATAAATTCATAAAGAACACATTCCAATTCAAAAAATCGTTTTCTTTTACATTTACCTATATCAATTTCTGATGAAATCTAACCTAAATTATAATATATTTAATGTTTAAATATTACGAAACACAAAACAATAACGAATATGTTAAATTAAATAAAAAGTTCATAGTCATTAAAAATTCTCGAAAAGGTTTCCATAAATCGTTGAAATTGTATTATAATTCCATTTTTATCCGATGAACCTCTACATCGGATAAAAAAGATATAAAAACTAACGATTTATCACAAAATTACATTCTTTTCGGTTTTATGAAGCCCTTTGGATAATTATTTAATCCTTTTTCTTTAATAATTTAAGGGGATAAAATTTTGTAATTTATTTCACTTGAACTGCCCTTATTTAAATAGATTATGATCCAAAATTTATTTATTTAATTCTATTGAAAATTCTTTTCATTTTAGTAGCCAATGTTTTCTCCATAAAATCTTTCATAATTAGTAATTACACACTGTTTAGTTATACATTTTTCAACACCCACAGAAATTTTCAAATGGTGTTTATAAATAAAATTAATTCAACTACTAAAAGTTCTAATGTTTATCTTAGTTGAAAAATATATTTTGACATTTCACTTCAATTTATAATATTTCCCACCACATTTGGGGTAGTCTCAACCTCAACCATCGGGTGTTAGACTTTCCATGACTATTTGTATTCAGTGTATTAGTAGTCAATTAATAGCACTTCAATTAGATGACAAATTTTCTAAATATGGTTTAAGTGATTATGCTATCACGAATAATGTCATAACGTACATGGTACTCTATTTCCGAAAATTTGAAACCAAAATTCTATTCGTGAGGCTGTTAAGTAATGTATTATAAAAAAAATTGAAAAATCATAAGAAGAGGTGGTGTTCAATAATCCTTACTGACAACTTTTTCACACAACTTTATACCAACTTTTAAACCAATTCTATTCAAAGCTATTCAACACTACAAGTTTTTATTATTGTTTCTTTTTAAGCATAAAGGTGATAATAGAAATGGTTGTTATCAGTTCTTTATTTTCTTGCAATCGTACTTAACATAAAAATTATATTCTCTCATTTTGTTTATAATGCTGTTGCTTTTGCTCTTTCGCTTAGCTCGTATTTCAGACACGTTAAAAAACGGCTTAATTTACAAATAAAAACAGAAAAAAATAATTACTAGCAATTTGATGTAACTAAATTCAGTAAATGTATTTTTTGCAATCTCGTATCGAAAGATTAGCTTTTCGACATCGATATGAACTTTGTTTTTAAATTAGTTTTTCGTGTATTCTCGAGAGGAATGCAAAATAGTTATTTGTGCTACAAGGGTGTAAAGTCAACTGTCAACGAGTGTGAAACATTCGAGCCGAAGGCAAGTGTTTCTACGTTTCTGAGTTAAAAAACACACCCGAACAGGACATAACGTTTTTGTCACTCCCCTAATGACCACTGAAATTCTTACAATTTCACATTAAACATCATTATTTGCAAGGAAAATTTAAAAATTTTCATGTTTCACAAATGTTTCAAATGAAATCTGTACTTGTAAAGTTACCGTTAACGGTTGGAATTCCTCTTAACCACTTGGTCAAAAGGCAAATGAATATTTTATTGTGATATGGAACATTTGTTTGCTTAAATTTATTGTATACTAAATATTCATTTAAAGCAATATAAGGCTTTACTATAATTTACTGACATTACAGTTAAGCAGATTTATTTCTGATATTTACGTAATTTGCCAAAAATCGAACAAAAATAGCCAAATTATATGCAGATGGCTGTTGAAACGGTAAATATTAAAATTTTAAAACAGGATACATTAATTAATTTGAAATATAGGCACGGTCCTATGGCATAGCCGAGACCAATATTTTGTGTAGTTTAAGGACAACAATGGCGATCAAATTTTGTCTTTGAGACAATTTTGTTGAAGAATTTATGACATTTTTTTCACTAGTGAAATAAAAATTCAAAATTTTCACTGAGTGTCATAAAGTGAAACATTGCGAAACTTAAATGGATATCGAAAACCGTATGTTTCGATACGGGACTGCAAAAATATATATTTCGCGTGTAAAATTCGTTTTTAACTTGGCTCGAATTTCACTCTGGTAAGTAAAAAAGAGTTTAATAAATTAAATTTAAAATCTATTATACTGAAATTAAACTTTTTTATTCTAAAATTTTGATAATAAAAACTGGTTTTACGGCGAAGGATACGTTTTGATTAATATTTAATATACTTTAATACTTTTAAACCTTTTTCATACAATATTAATCAACTTCAAAACAACTTAAAACAATTCTGGAGGGATTCATGTTTTATGCTACCCTGTAATTAGAAGTAACCCTACTCGTATGTCTGTTTACGATTCTAATTGAGACTTCAGTTACATTGAGTATTACCTTGGCTATTGGAAAATCACTTTGTGGGAATTTCATTAGGTTGTTTGTTGGCTAATCGCCTTCGATTCCTTCTCTTGGGACATGCTGTAGCAAGTGGCATGAGTGGTTTTTTTCTCTTTGGTGGGAAAAGTGAGGATTGGTGGACGGCCTTCAGAGTTATAATATTGATTTTCATTATGCTGTCGCATTGTCATTATACTTTATTTTAATCCGCCCACAAGATTATTGATTTGAAAAATTGAAATGCAAAAATAACAAAAACACCTTTAAATTTGGGATGAAACGTGAATTGAATGTAACGAGGATACAATATATTATTCCTGATTTCAATAGGGATTTTAATTTCAAATTGAATGAATTTCGTTGCTTTTTGTCACGGTCTGCAATTTGTGAAAACATTTCCTCTTCATTCCACTTTTTGGTAGGTGGTAGGTACCCAGGAAAAACTAAAAATACTATCCATTGCCATTGAAAGTGAATTAAAATGTGAAATTTTTATTAAACTCCGGCGCAAGGAATCAATTTGCATGTCAAATATTCATTGGAAACAATTCCCCTGACATCATAACAATAACGATAATAAAACGGAAAACAAAAGCGAGCCGAACAAAGGTCTTCCTCTTCTATGCTTTTTCCAGAATTGGCCAGATTTCCCCTGATACGATTATTTTCTGTCTGCCAAAGTCTACTTTTTCTTCCCCTTCGATCGACATATTTTCGCAGTCAAATGGTAATGAACTCATTCCAAATTCCACTTTTATTCGCTTTCATGCAGAGTTTTTAGTTTCTACAATAAAATTAGGACATTCAGAAGTGAGTTAGGCGAGGTGTGTTCTTATTCTAGTAATTGAGGCCCATATAGATGGTTTATGGACTTTTCTTTTGATTCTTTTTATGTAATTTTCAATCGATTTTCTAATTTCACCAACTAATGGTTTCAATTGTACTTTATTCTAAATTGGTTTCAATAATTATTATTTTTTCTTTTAATTCCTGGGGGCCGTTTCTCTAAGCTCACGAAGAATGTTCACTAAGTTCGCCGTGAACAGCGAATCGAGTCTACAACAAAAACATACATTGCAAATCAATTCCATTAATGCAACCAGCGGAATCATTCATATTTCAGGTTTTTTCAAAGAAATTTTTATTTTGACGCTATTTTACTTTACTTTTGGTAATACAAACGAAAAATGGATATAGTTAGAACACATTCCTAATATTTTTACTTGGAAAAAACAAGTATTTATTTAAATATGAGGTGAAATATGAATGAACCCAACGAACCAAATTTTAAAACCCACGTTTTGTCACCTGAAAATTAAATTTTTGACCAAAATTAAACATCACCACGATTAATACAATTATATCTTCAATTTTAATAAAGCAATATCTTAATTTTTTACGTAATTTACATAAAACTGAAACATTTTTCAATTATTGAAATTTCCACAATTTTTTGTTTTTTTCTTCAGCGAAACACAATTTCCGCACAATATTTCACTTCTATACACTTTACTTGATCATTTTAATGGATATTATAATTTGAAAACCTTGAAATATAACTTAAAAGTAACAAAATCAATCGAATTATTTTTTAGAAAATAATAAAACGTCAAATATAACGATGTTATTAATGAAATCAGTTACCATTTGGTTGACTACCCAATAAAATCCGTTCGCAGTGGCGATAGCAAAAATTCTTCGTAAGCTTAGAGAAACGGTCCACTGTAAGGAATATGGGATTCCCAAACTTAAACAACGGACTTTTCATTGACTATGATTTTTAGTGTCTTATAAGTCAATTAATAACACCTAGACTGGTTGAAAAAGGGCAATCCGACGCGCCTAGGATTCGAACCCCTACGAAGAGCTAAGTGCATTACCACTCGACTATAGGCGTATTATTAATTATGTAGCTGAAGAATTGTCATCGTCGCAAAATTGGATAAATTTCTAGTTGTGATTTCTCAAACGGTTAGGTTTTTACTACTAATGACAATCGAATCTTTCTGTTAAAACATTTATCGAAACACTTAACAAAATATAGTGAGTAGTACTGTACTGTATTCTTTTGTTAAAAAGAAATCGTTTATGCGTGATGATGAGCCCTTTAATCGGAAAGTTTTTTTTTATGAAAATCCAGTTGGCAATTTATAAAAAGTTGGTTTATGAATAGTTGACCTGACAGACATAAGAGAATTTTTTCTTTTAATCGATAATTCGTCCTCCCTAATTTGCCCTATATTCATTTTCTACCACTTGTTGACACAATCTGTTTCATTGAAGTCACTTTGTATATAATATTTCTAATTGACTGGATTGAGAAAATGATTTTGATTGTATGATAATGGGTTTTTCGACTGAAGATATATGAATACTTTTGCAATACAATAATATTATTTTAGATTTTTATTGCACATCCTTAATTACATTAATTGTTATTTGTGCTACAATGGTGTAAAGTAAAATGATTTTAACGATTGTGAAACATTCGAGCTGAAGGCTAGTGTTTCATCGTTTCCGATTTAAAAAACTGGACTTTACACCCTAGCAGGACATAAGGTGCGCTTCACTCATGAGCACTGAAATTTTTACAATTTCACTTTAAATTTCATTATTTACAAGGAAAATTAAAAAATTGACATGTTTCACAAAGGTTTCAAGTGAAATCTTAACTTGTAAAGTTACCGTATACGGTCGGAATNGTTACCGCTAACGGTTGGAACTTCTTGGTCATAAGGCAAATGCCTATTTTATTGTGACATGGAACATTTGTCTTCTTTAATTTAAGTAAAATAAATTTCCATTTCAAGCAATATAAGGCTATTACTATAATTCACTTACATTACAGTTAAGCAGATTTATTTCTGATATCTACATAATGTGAAAAACACCAACCAAAAATAGTCATATTATATGAAGATGGCTGTTGAAACGGTAAATATTAAAATTTTAAAACAGGAAACGTTAATTAATTTGCATCATAATCACGGTCCTATGGCATAGCCGAGACCAATATTTTATGTACTTTAAGGGCAACAATGGCGACCAAATTTTGACTTTGAGACAAATTTGTTCGATAGTTTATGACAATTTTTTTTGACTAGTGAAATAAAAATTCGAAATATTCACTGAGTGCCATAAAGTGAAACATTACAAAACTCAAATGGATATCGAAAAGCGTATATTTCGATACGGGAGTGCAAAAAAGTATTTTTTTACTCGATTTAAAGTAATTTTATGGAATCATACTCATTAGCAATTACCAAAACAAAGCTTGGAATTTATTAAATTTAAGTATATAAAGCTTTAAAGTTTTTATTGTAAATTTGTTTCAAATTTTATAAAAAAATCGTTATTTAATTAATAAACTTGTATGTAAGTAATTTAACGGTACAACAATCATAGTAAGGGAAACTTAATATTAAATTCACAGTATGAAAAAAATAAAACAAAACACTAATCCTCATATTTCACATAATACTTGATTTATTTCTTGCATGAAATATAATTAATTGTCTTAATCTGGCCTGTTTCCACCAAGTCTATTTTAAGCAAAATTTATTCAATAAAATTATTCAAAAAAAAAACTGAAACCGAAATAAATTACCATCGGTTTAATATGAATTGATTTCTTTACTGACTTCATTTACGGAATTTGGCCAAATGTTTTATGGTACAGTCGACTATCGATAATTCGAAACTCGAGGGACTCTTAAATATTTCAAATTATCGAAAGTTTTAATTATCAAATGGTACGGAATACCAAAAACTAAGATTCATGTACGTTGATACAAGTTTGAACTTGTAGCAAAATATCAATAAACCTGCGCCTCCTAGAAGCACAACATGATAATTTCATACAAAAGCTGACTATCTTTACCGTCTTTTACTGTGTCTCTTACCATCTTTTCGTTTTAAATGTATTGTGACTGGAAATTTCATAGTCCAATCAAATAATCAAAATCAATCAAAGTAACCAAAGTTTTCCATTCATAGTATTGGCAATTTGTAAACATTTGTTTACAACAAAAAAGTAATTTCATTTTCAAATTGAATTTTTTTCCTTAAAATACGATTGAAGCAGGGTCATCAATAAAATAATGGCATTTATTAGATTTTATAGTGAACCTTCTTTAAATTTGAAATTTACCAAAATTATTATTTTAAACCATTTATTTGCATTGGGATTGGTTTCGTGTACAAATACAATTTGAATTCTAGCAAAATTCCAATATTTCCAGCACAATTCCATTACTTTTATCATGTTTTTCGAGAGGGTTTCGCACTATTATTTCCGTCTCTCTGTAACTTTGAATTGTTGAGTGTTGGAAGCCGTTGAGTTCGAATTACCGCGTGTAATGTTTAACAACAATAGTTTGTTTCGGTCGAATTACCGAGAGCATAAAGATGTATTGATTTAGGTCACACTTTAATAATAAAAAAAGAAACATCAAAAGATTTTGGAAGAAGCTTGTGATAACTTTGAATTACAGCGAGATTGGAATTATTACCGGTTGGAATTATCGAGAGTCGACTGTATTTTTTATTAACCATCGACTTTCAGAAATAAATTTATCTTTTGTTTATTCTGTCCTTGAAATTTATCCGATTTATCACAGTTCTGTTCCAACATTATGATTTATTCACTAATCAAATATAATTCTTGCTTGATATTTCTCAAATTTTCCTAACTTTTCTAATTTATTTCCTATTTTAAAATACGAGGTGAATAAAAGTTATTTCTGATTAGGAATTGACATTTCGTATTAAATTTCTAATTATAATATGCAAAATATTCGTCAAGAGTGAAGAAAGAAAGAAATTGTTGAATATCAACCAAAATGGTATAATGCCAATTACGAGCTACATTTTTAAATAATTGTAGCACTTTCTATGTTCCAGACCGACTGAAATAACGTAAGCCAACAATTAGGTCGATATACGTACTACGAGTGTTTTAAAATTGCTCGTTTGTTGAATAATGCTTTTCGACCGTGTTATGTATAAAATTTTATGCATTTTTACATAAAAACACCAAAATTAAATTCAATTTTAAAATTTTGTTCGCTATTTCACATTGTTTGTGTTTCGTTTCCTCTTTGATGATGAAGAAATAGTTATTTTCGTTTCAAGACGCTTTAAGTTTTGGTTTTCAAGAAGGAAAGCTGTGTCCGCTAGGAGACGAAGTTGACGTCGCGAATAGCTTCCTTCGAGAAAACTGTATTAAACATCGAGAAACGAATGCTATTTTTCCCAATTTTCATTTGTAAAATAGCACAAAAACTAATTAAAACTAATTAAATATTTAAATTTAAAATAGTTAAATGAGTTGTTTTCATTTGCAAAATCATTTTTTAAAGAGAAAATCGATATGTGCATTTCAATTAAAACGTTATATGTAAATTGTCACTATTCACCGACAGTTAAACCATGCACAATGAAAGTGATATCATACGTTTGATGGTTTTCATACACGGGGTCACACTTTAATAATAAAGGAAAAGCACTAATACTCTAATGAATTCTTTAAAGCATTAGTGTTAAACATGTTTTGAATCGGTTTTAATGGTTTTTGTCTGCTGAAAAACGGTTAAACACTCGCCTTTGCTAGATTTTATACAACCGTTTTAAAAACAGCTGATTTTACATCATTGTAGCACTAATAACTGTTTTATTATTTAAATAAATTGGGTACGCCCTCATCGTGCGTAAACATTTAAAGTCATATTAAAATAACTTCTTAGTACGTGGATTCTTAACGTAAATGCGAAAAAAAACAAAGTTTGATTATTTACAGAAAATCTCCTTCATTTGATTTAAAAAATCACACTCAAAACCACCTAAAACGTACTAATTATCCCATTTAGAATCAATAACTAGTACTTAATTCTAATATTAGGGCATTTAGTTTGACATTAGAACACTTTAGATTGGATGCTAATGACATCGATAAAGGAAGATTGGCGCTCGGTGACCTTAAGCGAGGGAGCTAAAATTTCAGGGGCGACTTTGATCGGTGTTGCTTTTCCCACCATATAATCATTACGGAAGGTATTTTTACCAAGAAATCAGCCTTATCACCCGCTTTCATCGGCGTGTTCATGGAGCAGCGAGTCTAATGACGCGAGAGTGGGGCTGCTCCACGATAGTTTTCCACCTGAGTTGGAAGTAGGAAGCGCCCCGTAGAAGAAAGTGGGAGCTTTAAGAGCTTTTCGGAGCAGCTCTCCTTTTTGTTGGCAGACATTTTTCACACTTGTCTAAATGACACGATAAATATGTCGATATTTATGGCCTAGAGGAGAGTGAGGGAAGTCTCGCCTTGAAATCCGTTCAAGGAAAATTGCAAACTAATTACGTAGCCTAATAAGGTGGCACAGAGCACTATGAAAAGCGAGAGAGAGCGAGATATATGTAGAATAACCAATCGATTAGAAGGCGAATAAACATAATAAATAAAATGTATAATTTATTCCGATTATCGATCAGACACAATCGCACACTCTATTAAGGCTGGACTTACGCCAATAATTGTCGTCGTTCCATTTATCCAAAAACTACCCAATTAATCCCACAGACAGCGAGAGAGAGGTAAGTAGTAGGCTGTGTGACAATTAATAGTCGATTTTATTTGCCCAAAAATGTAGCTAAATTATGGGTTTGGAGTTTCACTTTTATTTGCATAATTATTTCTCTCTTTCGGAACATTTACTTCAAACTATTTGTTAATATTTTTTAAACATGACCACAGGAATTTTCCATGCTTTTTAACACGCACACAAATTGTCACAATATAATAAAAAAAAAACAAAATTAAAAAAAAAACAATTCACCATTTAACAGCAATGCATTTCAAAACCACAAAGACGAATATTAATGATTAACATTTATTCAAACACTTTTCCTATTTTTCCTCTTTTAGAAATTAAAGAAAACAATTGACCATTTTTAAACCACTTATTAATCATCTTTAACCTCATTTTTTGCCATTCGAAACATCAAACGGAACAAACTAAACTCTAACACCACGTAAAACGGATCACATTTTGACAATAAATCTCATTTTTACTGCTCTATTTAGATCACATTTTGTTATTAACATAACCTCAATTCACTGTTCAACTGACATTTATCCAAATCCAGTTTGATGGTATCCATTTTCGGTTGATGGTTTTGTTTTTTTTCTACTTTAATCCACGGAAGGCAACGTGATGTATTTTCTTGTATTTTATTCTATCTATATTTTATTTTATCTATTTTCACACAATTTCTTTTAATTTTTTTGTTTGTTTGTTTTTTCTTGTTTCACTCCTTTGTATATCGCAATAAAATCGATATCGAACGCGATCTAAACATTCCACCACTCTCACCACCGCACTCGTTGTCCGCGCGCGAGGATTATTTAAACAGAGTGTGTGGCCCAGAGCTGCTCTGGACACTGTGAGGAGTGTGGCCAAGAAGACCAGTCGCCGCGCAGAGAGACCGAACCTGTCCCGATGAAGAGTAAACAACCACTGACGGCACACTCGGCACCCTCACCAGAGCCCCATCGTCCAACATCAACACTCCTTCCTGCCTCTATCCTAATATTCCGACAAACGACACCAACACCAGTTCAACAGCTGACGGAACACGGGGGTGGTTCGTTCGTCGTTGGTGGAATGTCATACTTTCACAGTCACACAGTCTCGTGCTGAATAGAATTTAACACACAGTACTAGTTTTACACTACTCGACTCCACTTCACCAATGCTAAAACGTGTGCACAGGGAAATGATTACTTTATTAACCTTTTCATGCTACGAGTACATATGATTAATCGGTTATTATATTTTTCGTTATAAAAATACATTTATAATTAGCTGATTTTTTGCGATAAATTATAAAATAAATTCTAAATTATGTGATAATTTGAATAATTCCGACATAAGCCATATAATTTTTTTTAAAAATAGAATACAAAAAATATATTTTGCACTTTCGGATCGAACGGTTAGAAGTTTTATAATGCGTCACTTTTTAGTACTAGTGAAAATTTTAAATTTCTATTGCAGTAGTGAAAAAAAGTTTTACATTATTCGAAGGTGTAATATTAACATTTCAATCGTCAAAGTAAGCACGAAATACGTCACTTTGCACCACTGAATGCTGTAATAATTTCATTTCAACACTCTTTTTGGAAGAAGAATCATTTATTTTCAAAGTAAAAGTGAAAATGACATAATTGTCAAAGGGATGCTTGATTAAATTTTGATTAATATATATGATTGTCATTTCCAATGATTACTAGATGACACACTTTAATTGCGATTTTGTGCTATTATTTCTGCTCAGAATAATGTAAAATATTGTTCAACATTGTATTGAATCAATTTCAATACAATGTTGAAAATAACTATTAATTTACAAATAAATTTTTTCAAAGTCAAAATTTCGGCACCATTTTGATCGTTAAATTGCACAACCTTTACTTCAGGCCGTTATAACAGTCAAATAGTACCCTAAAACCGTTTAAATAGAAACCGTTCTAAAAGCTAATATTTGGTTGAAATCGGTTTTATACCCTTGTAGTACAAATAACTATTTTACAATCACTATATCGAAAGGTTAGCTTTTCGATAACTATTCAAAAATTTTGAATTTTTTCGCTAGTGAAAAAAAAGAGATTCTACGATGAAATTAATCTCAAAGTAAGAATTCCGGCGACATTTGGTTCCTCAAAATTATTTTATTCGAATACGGAATACGTTCGTAATAATGACAATTTTTATTAATACATACTTGTTTTCTGTATAATTTAATAAGCCTTTGCAAAAAATTATTATAATAAGGTCTTAAACTCATTTTCAACTAGAAAACGATGAAAAATTTGCATTGCAACACGTATTTAGTTCTCGTCAAAAATATAATAGTTGATTTACACGTAACTATTGTATTCTTTTATCTGCTTCTGTGTCCTAGCGGTTAGCACCCTAAACTGCCTCCTCGAGGTCGTGGTTTCCATTTGGGTATGTCAATAACATTGCGAAATAATATGCATAACGAATTATAAAAAAGAATAAGTAATGGCACAAACAAATAAATAAAATGGGCGAATTGACTGGAACCGTTTACAACCGGTCCAGGCGCTATTAACTGACTACTAATACACTGAAACACAAACAGTCACGTAAAGTCTAACAACCGATGGTTGAGGTTGAGACTACCTCTAGTTCTGTCGTGGGAATAGTTTATTTTTTATTAATTGTATTTTTGAATTTTTTGCCCCAAAAAACGGAATTACAAAAAACTTATTTCCTGATCGGGTGCAAAATGGAAACTCACCTTCGTCTTGTCATTCACACTCTTTTTCATATAAAAACTGATTTAAAAACAGATGCGCTTGGAATATGTGGCATAGGATAATATTAATGTTCATCAAATTGAAATCTATTTTTACATATAAGTTATACGAGTAATTGACAGTTATTGAAATTCGTGTGTTAGAACAATGCTCAATTAAGATTGTTTCACGTGATGATTTACACCCTTATAAAATATTAACTGAAATTAGAACACGTGTCCATTTCATTTTGATTGTTCATAACAAAGATTTTTTTAATGATTTTTAATGGAAAATTACAAAAGGACGTTAATCCTCTAATGCTCAAATTTTTCGTTGATATTGGAAAATTATTAGATTAAGACGGTTTCAAGAAGTTACAATTTGAAAAAACTTCAAAAATATATTTTTTAATTGATTTTAGAGCATCTCATATTTAGCGGGTCATAAGGCAGAGTTGAGAATTATCCCGATCCAATCCATATTTTCTAATTTTTCTCTACCAGGCGCTTGAAATTTCTCCTATCAAAGTTTTGTATTATTATTAAAGTGTGAAGAAATCACCGAAATGGTCAAATTATGAAAGTTGTTTTGTTATTGGATTATTTTAATTATAATGATGTTCTGTACTTTAGCTAGACTATCACAGATGTATTTATAAGCAACAAAGGCAGGTATAGAAAATTTATCGGCGACATATATTATATTTCTACAAAAATTCGAAGAATTTTTAAGATTTCTGTTAATTTATTCAAAAATGCATAATATTTTGTATATCTCGCGATCAATAAGCATTATTTAAAACTCGGCCCTTCTTTAAAATACTCGCTACGCTCGTATGATCTTGTCTACCTAATTGTATAAATATTTATTATGAGAAACTAGCTCAAATATTTAATTATCACTACAATTACCGAATTTTCGTACAAATATGATAGATACTATATACAAAAGTCTTTTCAACATTTGATAAAATTTCGCATGTTTTATAGAAGTCCTTAAGTACGTAAAGTAATCATTTCGTATTAGACTGTTAAGCGATTTTGCTCCCACCTCCGAAAGCGCCTCTCTTAAAGAGGAATTCAAAGCGCAGTTCACATGAGTGGGAGAGTAAAGAATTCATACAAAAATCCTCTCCTTTTAGCGCAGATCAAATCGAATTTGATCTTAATCCTCCGAAATTTGTGCGCACGATTATTAAACTAAAATATTAAGAAAATACTCGTTTTCTTTAAAATTGAATTCAATAAAGTTGTTACTATTTATATATTGTTTAAAATAAAAAGAAAATAGTGTTTATTAATATTATAACACGCATTCAATTTTGGGTGCAAATCATCTCGCTTTATCATTATCTGCGCTCGGTGGAGAGAGCGTAAGATTTACATAAACTCTTCCGGCGCAAGAGAGAGTGCAAAAATATGCGAATAATTTGCGCTTCGGAGAGTGGGATGAGTTTGCTTCGAAAACTTACTCTGGTTAATTGGTATGTGGTATTATTCACACATAAAAATTAGAAATCATTTCAGTTAGAAATGAATCTATGAAAGCATCGCTTTGAAGAAGAATTGAAATTTTTTTGACTGGGATTATATATTTACACGATACAAATACTATTACTCAAATCAATAGTTTTAAATTAAAACTTTGTTAAACTAAAGTAGGTTCGCAAAAAATCTGATAACTGTCATTATTTTATTGAGGACACATCTTTAGCACCATGTTTCAATCGTATTTTAACAATTTGAATATCAAATGACCTTTTAGGACATTTTGTTGTAAACAAATGTGTACAAATTGTCAATTCTGTGAATGAAGCCAGTTGGTTACTAAGATTCATTTTAGTTCAATTCTAGGAAATTTGTATGAAATAACCAGTCACAAACACATTTAAAAATAATTAACGAAAAGAAGAAATAGGTATTTGACTGATTTGTATGAAATTTGGCCTTGTATCGTCATAGCTTTATTTTCTAAACTATTTTTGTTCCTTCAGAATCTTTTATTCATAAATTATTTAAATTTATAAGAGATTTTAATTGTACTTGAATACATGTGAAACTATTTGTGAATTAAGATGAAGTTCCGAATATTTAAAGCAGTTTTAAAATACTGCTAAAGAAATTGGTAATTTCAAATATATAAATAATTAATTAAGAATTTCAACTTGGTTAATTTAGTTCGACTACAGTTGTTAATGATCCCTTTCTTTGTTTCTGTTTTGCATAACCGAAAATTACCATATTAATTGAATGACAAGCCAGTAAGGGGTGATTCAGGGCACGAGTACAGCTGTATTTTGCCGATTGATTTCCGAAATTCTATTATCGGGCTGTTCAATTAGTCTCGATTTCCTGACGTAATCATCCGTCAATTAATTACGTGTATTTGGCCTTTGGACTGCCGGTCGTCATTGACTCGGGGACTACAGATCGATTATTTATTTAGGCTTTATTGCTTTTTAATTGGTGCTAATTATTGACCCTTTGGCAGCTCTCGAAAAACACAAATCTGACACGATGACTCTGAGCTGGCAAAAATGCCTGGTAATTAAATCAAATTGCAATCAATTTCATTTACTCGCCAATTACGTAATTAAGGCCGTGTATTGTAAAATTTCGTCCACTCGGATTCGGACAATGGATTCGATTCGTTGTTGGAGCAACATGAATTCGTTCTGCTCAGGTCGAACGCCCTCGTTGGCACATGACCAGTGATAACAGAGCGACACGCAAACCCTGAAAGGAGCACGTGGCGATTGTTTGTAGCTTATGTATTTGCTTGTATATATGAAATACATAACTCATATACAAATACACGAGCAATAGGTCAGGGTGAAAGTACAGTTGTGCCATCTAACGGTAGGGAACTCATGGAAAGTAGATGGCGTTTGTCAGGATCTCGATACGCTTTTTATTGATGTTTAACTAAAGCTTAAAAAAAGCACAATTAAATGAAATTGAATGGTTGTCATCTTTTATTATTAGATATTCTAGTAAAGTAAAATGTAGTTCCTTACTTTTTATTAAAGTGATTTGTATGCTTTTGGATATTTTTTATTCAGGACCTTTTATTTAAATATTTAATTTTTCAAAATCAAAAAGAGAGAAGCTTTTAAGACGTCCACTTAGTATATTTACATTAATAAAAAGTACCATAATAAGAATATTTTTTTTGGATAATACAATCATGATTGTGTAATAAAAAATTTCATTTGAATTCTGTGAGGAACACAGGCAGTTAACAGTAACGTAAATAACTTATCGTTTATTATTTAGTTTAAATTAAAAGTTATTAATAAATACTTCTTAGATATCCATTGTTAAATGATTATGTTATTATTATATTAGGTTAAATTTTCTAATTGTTTGACATATTGGTAATATAATACAAATTAATGAGATTAGCGCAATAAGCGGTATTTTTTTAAAACTTTTCTGTTTACTTATAAAGTTATTTGAACAGTTTTAAGATAACAATTATAATTTAGGTTTGTATATTTTATTTTATAAAATTCTGTTGAAAAATGTTTACATTTTAGTAGCCAATGCTTCCTCCTGTTTTATAATCGTTCAGTGTTGAATAAAGTATAATTCAATACATGCAGACAATTACAAATTGTGTAAATACACGAAATTAGTAATTTGTATAAAAATTCAACTACTAAAATTTAATAATTATAATAATAATTTATTATTATTATTACTAAAATTTATAATTTTTAAAGTAAGTAGGCGTAGAATGAAAATAAATTTTGACGTTTTTCATGTCTCTATAATAAAGTAGGCCATGACTTATTAATCGATTTAAATTCACATTAAATGACAAAATTAAATACTGGGATGTCTTTTTATTCTTATTTTCATATTTCTCCAAAAATAGCTAATTAATATACAAATTGTATAAAAGCTTGTAAAAGACTAGTTGGAAAAATACATAATTAAACACTCGTATCTATTAGAAAACTCATTTCATTCGTTTTTAGAACTCTA
>JXOV01008347.1:2633-16661 GCA_001014945.1 Clogmia albipunctata | reverse complement strand
TACCTGCTTTATCGTCCATTAATAAATAAACAATTTATTCAGACTATTATTACAATGGACTGTCCACACTGGTTCGATGGTGTGTGTTCACTGGAATATTGTTTGCAAATTTTTTATTTGTTGCTCCATCAATCTGCGCATGTTCCTGGAAAACCTTCCTCACCAAATTTTTACGAAATTTCACAAAAAGTTGATTTCCCTTTTTCACATTCCCTTCACGGCAATTATTCTCCTGGCAATGGGCTGTTTAATGACCGTCGGATTCGATAAGGATCTCCCCTCCCTTAACCACTTCCGGTGATATCCTTATGAATTACTGGAAATGAGGAGAAGTCCCCCACTTTTCCGCCACGCGGAACAAAATGAGACATCACTGGAAAATGCAATCAGTCGCAGTGGAACCTTACTTCTGAACATCTCGGGGCTGAGCAATCGTCCTCCAACGGCACCGACGTCAACAGCACTCACAGTTGGACTCTATTAAAGTGTGGTTGGGAACTAAAACACTACAAAAAAAGGTAGAGAAGAAGAGGAGCAGAGAGAAAGTACTTGTGTAACCAAGACAAATCCGAATAGTGCTGGTCTTTTCGAGTGATAAATGCTTTAAGTGGGGTTTTTTACTGGAAATAAAATCATAAAAAGCGAGTGCAAATAAAAAAGAAAAGTGTGTGGCTAAAGTTTTATGGAATGTGTGATAATGCGATAATGGCGATGATGCAATGAAGTTTTACCGAAAGGGATTTAATGTGCTAAACTAGAGGATCCTAACCCAGACAACAACACACTAACACCCGATTCACGGATTCGCTGCCACCAAAAGTGAGTGCAATTATTTTAACTGTGACAGTCGGCGATTATTTAAGGCCTTGGTCTTTGGTTCTGTGTATTTTTTGGGGAAAGGTAGTTCTGTGGTGTTCTTGGGTAATTGCTAAATCGATTCGGAGAACCCTAGCGAAATTCCTAGCAAAAAACGAGACTTTGGGTTACATAATTTAAAGCACAAAAGCGAACTGGGGGTGGGATGTGGATGTGGCTGTGGCATCAAAGGCCAAATTATCGTGATGTGACGTCTGGCTGTCGTTGTTTGTGTGACTGGAATTCGCAAATCAAATACCAGTCATTCGTTCGTAGCTTTCACTCACCTTTGCCGGCTGTTATTTAGAGGAGGAGGGGAGCAGGGGAGTGGGGTTTGGCCTGAAAAGTCAAGAAGGGCAGACCCGGCCTTCTTGATTTACACAGAGAGAGCGAACCTTGATGACAAGGGTGGACGATTATCCTCGCACAGTTTGGACAGATTTTGAACAGGACTTGCCGAAAGACTGTCATTTTCAACTGGCCCTAGTGCTGCTGCTCTGAAGCTCATTGATTATACAACCGAAAGAGGGGTTCCGCAAACACATAGACAGGCACATAAAAGCGGACCAAAATTGCCATTATTATTCGCTTTCAGCTGTTCGAGGAGAGAAAATCGATTTGGGATATGAATGTACTTCTATATAAGCGGAATAATATTATTACATGTCTCTACAAGGTGTTTCTGTTTTTGCTGGCATAGTTCTTCTTCTCTAGTCGTTATTGTTGTTGTTGGTGCTGGTTTTCTAGAGTTCGATTGTCGACGTCAGAACTTGATTTCGGTTGCAGTTCACAACACGAAATGAGTTAATGAATAAATCAAGCTCGTTGGAAAGGCGGAAGGACAGAACCATGGTTGAAAAAGAGGAAAAGACGATTTTCACTTCCGGAACAGAAAAAAGTTAAATTTCGTTTGAATGGATAGAAATTTGGAGGTTTTTTTGCTACTATAAGGGGATTATATTCAGCCTCGTGCTTCCAGAATCGTGTCAACTTAGTATCGCCGAGAAGTCAGGCAGTTACAGTTTTGTGTGTCGCATTAAATCTAAAGCTTTATTGTGTCGGGTGTCATTTTTTAATATTATTTTTCGTTTTTGATCGGGGTTAAAAGATTTGCGTCTCTATATAAAACTGGGAAATGGGTTTGCGAAATAATTTCGCACAGAGAATGTCTATTGAAACAAGATTGTTTTCAGGCTGTGGCACCAGCGTCAACAATCGACTCGACTGAGTTTGGAATTACATAAACAACGTCAATAATCGGTTATATAGCTTCAAGCCGTTTCGAACTCCTTCCTCTGCTTTTTCTCCTCTCCGCCGCCCGATTTTTCTCACTCTTCTCCCCGTTCTCTCCGGTCTTGTGTCGGATCGAAGGAATTATGTTATGAACAGCTGGTACTCGGCTCAGCTTTCTATGTGATGATGTGAGCCCCATGCCTCTTCAAAGGCCCCCCAAGGACCAACAACGACGGAACATTGGAGGGCAAAAACGACTATTCTGCTCATTGATTTTCAATAGTAAATAAATCAAAAGGAAATTTGATGGGAATGATAATTAAATTTAATACATCGTCATATCGTTTGCTGAACTCTGTCGTCGTCGTCGGCTTTTGAAGTGGCATCGACGAACCAGGGGTGGCTCTGGGTGCCATGAAACGACGTTGATGAATATTGAAATCCAAATTGATATTTTATGATCATATTTCTTGCGAATTCTCTCAATATTGGCGGATATTGTTTTAGGAGTCTATACATCTCTCTACTCTATCTCCAATATATTGTTCCAATTCCTCTATTCTCACACTTTATACCGAAAGAGTGGGTCATGATTGTTATTTAATGCAATTTCAGCAAATTATTCCATTTTCTATCTGTTTGATCTGATTATTTACTCTTTAAATGGACTTTCGGCACTAATTGAGTTCTTGTTTGAATTTTTAATTGACTTTGAACACGAATCAAGATTTTAATTAGTTTAGTAATTCCATTTTGATTTATTGATTTTAGGACACATTTAATTTAATAAGTCAATATTGGCTAATAATTTATTATTTAGTCCCATAATTGATTCCATTCAAGTAAATAATCGTCACTTCCAGATTTTATGAAGGTTTGGAATTTCATTAATTATTATGTTATGCGTTTTAATTAAGTACCAAGAGTCTTTCAAGAAAATCTATAAATAGAAAACATCAATATTTAAGGTTTACTATTATACAAATTCAAATCAGAGTAGATAATTTTTTAGCTTGATTTCTAGTATTGGGTTGTTACAAAAATTTCATTTTTGAAAATAATTGTTTTTATTTTTTTTTAATTTTGAATAAATCACCAAAAAAATTGACATTATTAAGTTTGCCTTGAATTTTGTGAATTTATAATTCTAAAAAAAACAGAATCCATTACTCAAAAGTAAGAATTCCTAAAAAAATATGTTGGAAGTAGTGTACAGGTGGATTGCGGAACCCAGGTCCTCGTCAGAATTTAATGGAACACCACCAATCTTTTTCCCCACTTCATTTTGCTTGCTTGAGAATCGACTACTCACCTTTTGTCTCTTTTCCTTGTCTTGTTCTCCTTTGATTTGGATTCTGCTGTTAGTCCACAGTTTAAGATAACTTGTGAATCAGAAAGTTATATAGGAAAAAATATATACCAGAGAATAAATGAAAATGCGTGTTTGCTGGTCATTAGTTAGAACAATTTTATTATTTTTTGTGTTATATTTTTTAATTATTGAAATATATTTAAAATTTTCTAGGGACAAAGATAAGAATTAAGAAATCGGAAAGGGATGGACAAGACAAGGTGTTCCAACAATCAATTCTGTCCATTACAAATTCTTTTTTTCGCTTGTTGTAGATGTTAAGGCATTTTAAAGTTACCGGTCCTATAAGAACACTTGGGTTTTTGATGAATAAATTTTTTGTTAACCAGGCGTCTACTCTGGTTTTCGCTTCTTTCCTGAATTTGCAAATGTGAAATATATTCCAAATAACTATTCATCTGTAATGGAAGTTTTGTACTGGTATTTGATGTCACTGTAAAGAGTTTTATTTTATGTTTTCACATAAATAATAATAATAGTTTGGATTGTGCCCAATGGCACCTGCACTGCGATCTGTGAGATCTATTGTGCATTGTCCAAATTTAGTTTTAGGTCAGGAGATGAGCGACTTTCCTAATGAAAGTAACAATATTCCGGACGGGAATAATTCTAATCTCACTTGATTCCAACACCTCACGAGAAAGTAGCTCCCTTCTAATTCTGACTAAAGCCCCACATTCACATAAGATGTGTTCCGTAGTTTTGTCTTTTTCCAGTCATAACCTGCAAATGGTCTCATCTGAAAGGGCCATTTTATTCAAATGATATCTGACAGGATAGTGTCCTGTTAGGAAGCTAACTAGTCCTCTGACATCTGTCCTGCTTAGCTTGCAGGTGTCTGACAGGAGATATGGATTTATGAGGTTTTTGGATTGTCACATGGTTATCCCAGTACTGTTTTCGTAGTACAGTAATCCAAGAACTTTTAACTGTGGACCAGCTAATTCCACAGGAAGGTTCAGGTCCTAGCATTTGGGTCGATGACCCAAGGCGTACTAGTTCATCGGCTTTTTCATTTCCTTCTATTCCTGAATGACCGTTTTCACATAAAAGTAAAACACGAATTTTCGCACTTGAAGTGTTTTTATTCAAGTGTCAAAACTAAGTGACATGTCAATATGATTTGAAATTTCAACAACTATTAAAACATAATTTAACACAAATTTCAAAACTTAACTGCGCTAAAATTTTCTTAAAAAACTATTAGTTAAAAATCGTTTCCGATAAAGTAAATATTAGATATATAATATTAATTTTACATTTCATATCCAAAACGCATTCATATTTGTTTTTATTAATAAAATTCATTAACTACTATTTAAAGTCAATAAAAACCATAAAATAGTTATTTTATATCATTTTCTGAGGACAATATTCATTTGAGGTTCTCCTTTCAAGTACAAATAAACATAAATTTACTCTATCTTGAAATAGTGTCCCAGTCTGTTTGCCCAAATTGTAGTTTATGCTGATTCCAATTGTGGACTGTTGTTGGTTGTCAGGTGCGTACATTTAGGATAAATAATTTAAGACTATTGATGTCGTGTATATTGGGCCACATAGTGGTACGTGCAAAAATTATTGTGAACGCTTCATAAATATTAATGCAAATGTGTGAATCTCCATTGTTATTGGCACAAAGACCCTTTTCATTTGCCAAACAATTCACCATAATGACGAGCATGAATTAATTAAGTGGGAATTTTTCATCGGTCAGTCGACATTTATTTTGCAATTTTCAGAGTTTGTTAAAGCCATTTTAAAGTTGGGCCATTCATTTTACGGTTTTGTATAGTTTTAGTTTGGTTATGATGCTTTCGGATAATAAATTCCGAGAAGAGAGAACGAAAAAGATAGTACGAGAAAAGGCAGAGACACACGTTTGATTAATTTCTGTTTTATGAAAATTCTGCTCACAATTTTCCCAGGAATACTATCCACCAACTGCAAAATTCATTAATCAAGGAAGGGGGGAAGGAACCGGTGGTGGCCAAACTTAAGCACATTTCGCTGTATAGTTAATTTATATGGAAAATTACAATTAATCTCCTGTATCCATTCCGGCAAGTGTTTTAATGTATTTTTTAATGGATGCAGTAATTGAGCTCAATTGTTAATGGGAAAGCGTTCCTGGAAAAGGTCTTTGTTCGTCCACAATATGGATTTTTTGTTGTATTTTTCTTGTTAATGAAGAGACGACATACAATTGACATTATATAAAATTGTTTTATTTTCTCCTTTTGTTAATATAGCTATTTTTGTTTCATTACTCTCTGATTCCAAAATTAATTTTTATTGTTATTCGTAGCTAAACAAATAGCAAGGAAATAGTGAGATTCCATTTCATTATTTACTCAAGGAGAACAACCTTTCTCGACCAATTAGACAAGTCTATTAAGAAATTGTTATTGGAGTCCTGGGGCTACTCAAACTTTTGGTTTCCAAGGTGCTATTTCTATGACATTACAAGGGGTTTCCACAGAACCGGTCGGTGGCAAAGGTCAGTTTAATTTTATCGCCTCGGCAATTTTCGGTACGTTATTTAATTAAACAAAGTTAATTAGGCAAGTATTTTAATCTTTTATATCCGGAGAATTAAATTAAAGGAGATTAGTGAAATTCTTAATAAGATGTTAATTTTTGATAATTATTTCATAACGGTCAGATTGTAAACATTTTCAATTTTTGGAAAAATGTTATTTTGGTTTTTGACCTTTTAGAAACTTGGAATGAGTTTTATTTGAGTTCATATAAAATCCTTTTTATAACCCTTATGATGAATTTGGTATTCAATAAGTTTTATATTTCATTTCCATGGAACTTGTTAAAGAAATTTAATGAAAAAGACCTAATTTTCATTATTTCTGTTATTAGGAAAATATTATTCAAATTAAAAAATATCTATAGAGATATTTATTTTGATTAGAAACCGTTCGATACGATTATTGGGTTCCTCCGCTGCTACCATATATCAATCTACACTAGATCACTAAACATTGGTGTCCTATTGTCTTTTGTTCTCGCACAAGTTACCCAATTTCCAGCCATGTAACTTGGGTTAGTAGTGCCATCGCTTACAGGTAGAGAATAGGAATTTGAGTAGGACATGCTAGAGATGATTAGTTATAACTTATGCCTCGCATCAAGGGAAATGACACAAATTTATAAAATAAATCATATTTTGGAAATATGTTCAAAATGGCATAGGGTGTGTTTTTAGATATTGGTGATTTCGAGCTCGCATTTGACTGAGCTATCATTTTACCCAAATAGTTTTCACTAACCTGCCAAAATTTGAACGCTTTCAGTCCATGCTTCTAAGTGTCAGGGCCATCAAAAGTTTTTCCACCGTAACGAGTTTTTATTTATATTCAGTTTAATTGAGCACAATGGCAGTTTTCCGCTAATTCACATATTATACTGTTGCTGATTTTAAGCCTTAAGGATTTATTTTTCTCTTAAAATAAGAGTTTCTAGAAATATAATCCTATTTAAATTTTTTTCTTTCAAAACGTATGGACAAAATGGCTTACTTCTTATTTTGTCTATAAGTAGTATTTATTTAATTTAGCCGTACATGATTTGNATGCCCAGAAATTATAAGAACTCAGCTCATCGTCAGTCCTGGAGGCAAGACAATATCGAAGTCGAAATTTTCCTAATACTTGTCCTTATAATGAAGAGAACTGTTCATGTTTACACTCTAAAGACCTTTTTTCGAGATCTAGACTTGGAAGAGAGTGGTAAATTGTTGGCAGTGGGTTTACAGTTCTTGGACATACGTTCCTAGACGAACACAGGGTTTTGTTTGCTAAATTATGCCAATAATTACATCGAATTTAGAGGTATGCCATTTTGTCCATACGGTTTTAACAAACCAATTTTCGCCGATTTGTGTTTAAAGCTGTTTAATTTTTTCTTGCTTATTTTAAATTTTAATAAATAAATAACCAAACGTGACTACTGTATAATTTGAAGTTGTTGTGTATTACCCATAAAGAATTATGAACCAAAAACAAAACACCATTTTGTACATCCCCTACATATAAAGGGTAGAGGCAACATCTGAATTTGTTTAAAAGATAGATTTAAGTTTATAGTTATAAAATTGTTAAATGAATCTTAAAGTATATTTGTTAGGCTTTTATGTTGTATAACACATGGGCAAATAGCCTACACGATTACGCTTGCAGAACCATATCCTTTTGGGTGAGAATTTTTAAGTAAAATTAGCACATGCGGTCAGATATACTCTATAACATCCAAAATTTCACCATTGCGGTCTTGAAATGATGTAAATTACTAAAGTAGACCTTAACTATCACGAAGTTTAAAAATAATCAAATCTTAAGGAGTTAAATAACAAGATGATGATTCATTACTAAGATCAACCCTTAAAGAAACAATTCGGTCAAAAAACGTTGCAAGTCCTATTATCGATTAAGCAATTTCCAATCACAACTACTTAGCCAAAAATTGCACCAAATATGAACTGTAAGAAAGAAGAGACTATTCAATAACCATTCTTAGATTTTCGGAGTTCAAAATGTAAAAACTCTCCTTATGAACTCCCCGATATGAAAATTAGTTTAATCAAAGACAACGATTTTTGTTTGAATTGGTCTTAAAAAAATTCATCATAAGGTTATGGTCCTACAAGTGTTCTCCAGGAGGCTATTTGCCTCTCCTGGTAAACAATTCAAAACCTTAACTAATATACTTTAAGATTCGTCCAACGATTTTGAAACTAAAGACTTAAATCTTTTATAACAAATTTAAAAGTTGCGTTAATTTTGGGACGCCCTTTAATACGAGTATTTTTTCATTTTTATTGCCATTGGATACTATTTTGAATTAAATGTTTGCAAAAAGTTGACACGTGTTTAGGAACATTTCTTAAAAATGACATCTAATTCAGAAATGGCAAAATCCCTATTAATTTAAAATTGGTATATTTTTCATACTTTATCCAAAGTCATATGCTGAAAAATAGAAAAAATGTCAAAAGTTAGACAAATTGTACTTGATATTTGAAATTTGTTTTGCTATGAACTCCTTTCAAAATTTGTATAACACAAATTTATGGTATAAATTGGACACGCAAATGACAGAGTCATACTTTTTCCATTTTCTTTATTTTGCAAGCGTATATTTCATCCAATTTGAAGGATGATAAATATAAATTATCCTATCATGGTTGCTTGAAAGTCAGAACTTGATTACCCAGGTAATGGAAACTTTTTAAAATATATATAGAAAAATAAATTTAAATTTATTTGAAACTAAGTGTAATAATCTTTGATGGTTCTAATAACTACTTAAGGTATGATTAATCTAATTAACTGAAATCTGTAGTAAAAGTAATTTTTATTATCATCGTGAAAAATAGATCCTATGTCAACAAACCCCTCTAAAACTCTCCTAAATAATGCTATTAAATGTTTTACAACACCCAGTAAATGGTAATTATTAAAAATAATTAGTTTTACGGCCTTAATAATTCAAACAGCGACCTTTATTGGCTGCCATTCCGAAAATATTGCCCAACTGAGTCATAATAAAGTGGAGAAAAAAAACGGAGAGTGGAGGTAAGCCCATAAGCTGGCTACCCTTTTTCTAGCCGCTTTTCATGATAACCGATTACATTTATTGGAAATCCCCTGATGATTCACCTGAGTTTGAAACTTGTCGCCGGTTAAACCTGCCATAACAAAACCGTTTCCAGCCACAAAATGGCCAAACAGTGGCGGCGGCGGCAGCGGCTTCGAGCGGTTTACGAAACAGCCATTATAAAGACCGACCTTCTGGCTGTTATTTTTGTCCACAACAACCGTTTTCATAATAACGTAATTTCGATTAAATCCATGGAGATTACAAAATATTACAAAGACAATTTATTCATTCCGGATAGCAAATTCATTTTTGGGGGAGGCCGAGGCCCATCCACAACACTGGAACTTAGTTAGCAATTTATGCAAAAAGTTATTTAAAATTCTGTCATAAGCGTTTAAATAAATTAAATGGATTAAAAGGGAATTTTTCTCGTCGAAGCCAACCACCGCCTCTACTGCAAATAACGACCCTTCGTAGCACGGTGGTGGACCTTAACTGCAAATGCCCGGATAATGACTTTTGCAATATTGTCGTGATATTAGCTTTCATTTTATTACCGCCTCAGGGCTTTAGAAAATGTCTTTAAAATGCCTTCATAATAGACACCGGCATTTCTATATTCTTTACGTGTTTTTTAATGTATAATTTTTCTCCTCAATTAATCTTAATTATTACTTTTTAATAAGATACTATGAAATTGTTAATAACCAATTTCATGTAAGCAATGGTATCAAACTAAAGTAACTTAAAAAGTAATGTACTTAAAAATTCTTATTTTTTTATGTATTATGGACAAAATATTACCGAATTGTTCAATGTACAATCTTTTTTCATTGAAAAGCTATCAGTGCAGGGAGAAAACACACGTATGACATTTTAATAGGATTGTATAGTCCGAAGTTAGCGAATAACTCAAACTAACTTTACATATAACTAATAACAATCCCCTCCTCTAAAGTGTCCAAACATATACTGTCCTAGTGTGCGGTGCTGATTGATAGACCCGTCAATCAAAAACCTTACCCATCTAAATCCTTCTTAAGATCGTTAAAAGGTATCATTATATTGAAATACTTTATCAATAGCAATAAGTTGATTAGGGCCAGACATTGCGTTAGGTAGGGAGAGCTAGGGCGATATAGGAGAAGGGGCATATGACATATGGCATATGTTGCGTTATTGTGCATAGTTACAATGATCTTACTCATATATGTATTTATATATGATAAAGTGCGCCCAGATTACCATGAATTATAATTTGTGCAATTCCGTATCGAAAAGTAGATTTTTCTTAACGTAAATTGGTTCTGTAACGGTTTACTTTTCTGCACGGAGTTCTGAAATAATTCAAAATTTGCACGCAAATTGTCACCAATTTAATGAAAATACATATTGTTTTCAAAACCATTTCGTTGTGAGTATTCTCTTCTCACTCTAATAAATACACTGTCTTACTTGTACACATTGTGTTTACAATTTGAAAAAAAACAGTTTTTATTAGTAATTATCGATTATTTGGGTTTTCCGAATTACACAAAATAGCGTTCAATACACATGTGAAATCCTCTATTGTACCACTTGTATCGAAATATACTATTTTCGTATCCAGAGATAGCTTGTGACATTGATAACATGTTCGCAATGAGTCACTTGTGAAGGAAGAAAGCAAAAATTTACAGACAAGATTGTCTCAAAATCAAAATTAGGCCCTAAATTGCACATTTTGTAGATACAGGAGACGAGTCCAGTGTCTGTGATTATGTCATTTATAATAAGTTTACAATTTAGAATTTTCATTCTTGGCTGCAGCTCGTTGTTTAAAGACTTTTCCTCGTTAATATCGCCATATTTTTCACCTTTCTATCACAAGTAACTAAAACAATAACACTTGTCACAATTAAATGAACTACTTTCTAGTTTTATTACAGGCATTTGATTTCAATCTCTAGTATTGATTAGACGGTAGTTATTTTGGGCAAAAGCCAAAAATAAATAATGCACAATGGCTCAACCTTTCGATTTGATTCTAAAATTAAGGAAATCAATGAGTAGATAAAGATTGACATAAAGATAAAAGTTTGGTTTTTGTTAACATAGTTTTATAAATAGACTACTTCTTCTTAGGATGACGCAACAACAAATGTCATAAACGCCTAAATTTATTTATTGACCAATGTTTAACAAATCTATATATTGACAGGTCTTCTCACTCTCTTTGTTATCCGTTTAACAAAAGTAACCAAATACTAGCAGAAAAATCCGGTTATTTCTCGATATATGTCGGTTATATCCAAGATTTACCTTTCCTTCGAATAATAACGAATGACAATAACAATTGTTCGATTGGTAAGGCCGATATATTAATTTTGTAAATCTATTATCACCTATATTAATGACACAATGTTATTAATAGAAATGATAAATGACTTTCAAAAATAAAAATCATTGCTATTACTGGATTCGACAACGATGTATCCAATTCCGCGACGACTTCGAATTCTTTAAATTAATCTAAAATCGCAATATGTAATTACATATTCTTTTCAAAATGTTCAGTATTTTAAAAATTAACTTTAGAAATGATAAATTTTTTATACAATTCTGTTAAAAAATGTTTACATTGTAGTAGCCAATGCTTCCTCTAGAAATTGTTTTATAATCGTATAGTGTTGAAAAAAGTATAATTCAATACCCGCAGACAAATACAAATCGTGTAAATACACAAAATTAATACTTTGTACCAAAATTCAACTACTAAAAATTATAATTTTTAATCGTAGTAGCGTAGAATGAAAATACATGTTGACGTTTTTCATGTCTCTATAATAAAGTAGGCCATGAATTATTTATCAATTTAATTTGTTCACATTAAATGATAAAAAGAAAAATTGCCTTAAATGTTGGTTCTTTATTCTAAATGTGGTTTTGAAAAATTGAAACCTAAATTTTTATTCACTCGACAACTTCTTCCCTTAGTTGTATGTGTTTAGACCTTACTTTAGTAATGGACTGTCTTCTTATTCTTTACATCATTTTTCGCGAAAAAATAGCTAATAGATATAGGAATTGTATAAAATTTTGTAAAAAAACTGGTGGGAAAACAAATAATTAAACACTCGTATCTATTAGAAAACACATTTCACTCGTTTTTTAGAACTCTACTCGAGTTTAATTATGGTTCATTTTTCCTAAACGTCGTTTATATAACTATATATTAATCTGCTATTAAGTATGAAAAACAGTAGTTATTGTTAGAAATTCTAAGTATCTATGATTTATTACACCTATGAATGATACTTAAACGTGATGTATTAAAAATTCCAAATTTAATTTAATGACATTCCGTTTTATTAATTAAGTACTTAATATGGGATTTACGTGGAAAGTGAAACCTTTTGATTGAAGAAAATTGAATACAAATTTGTTTCAGATTATATAATTTGATATAAATATTTTTTTTATTCTTTTCTTTCGAATTCCAAATTTCAAAAATGTTTTATCTAATTTAGATATTTTCAAAATTTCTTTGAAATGTTCACGTGAATGATATTTTTAGATAGATAAAACAGGTCGTTAATAAGCATTTGATTCAGTCTTTGTTCTTTATAGACTCAGTTTACTCTACATTTACGAAGCTGCCACGTTTTTCTAATGACTATCCTATTAGTACAGGGTTCGTGCACTAGCAAACTATTATTCTATTAATAAAATGAAAAATAAAAACATAATGGCTCTTAATTGCAGTAGATTTAATGGATTGATAATGATACATATCTAGTTGCATATAAAATCACTACATTAAGAGACCGATAGCTTATTTTTTAATTGTATCAAGCCAATTATTTTAATTTTCATGCTAGTTAAAAATTAAATATTCAAAAATAATTATTGATTTGAATGACACTAAAAGAACAGAAAAATCAAGGGATAGGTGTTTTCGATTTATATTCTAATTGATAACTCGGAGGGTATCAATCTTATCGCTATGGTTTTTGGCATGTTGAAAAATGTTATCATTGGCCATCGTTTTGGTTATCAAATAAAGGCTAGACTTTGAATTTTTTATTGCAGGTAATTGACAAAAGACAAGTGTGTCGACTTTCATCCTTTTTCGACAGGTTGCAATTTTCTCTCAAAACGACAAAAAAAGACTGTATTTAATAATTTATTAAAATTTAAATAGTTGATCATTTCTGTTTAACTATATTTATTTGGTGATATCTCACATATGTTTATTTCACAAATCATTTGATATAAATACCGAAAATTGAAAAATTACAAATTTAGAAATAAATTAGATTAATTGAGATTATTTAAAAACGGTATTTTGAAAAATAATCAAGAGAAATAGGTGAATGTTAGATTTTAGTCAAACGAACAATGGAGTTCATATATATAAACAAAACACGTTATAAATCTATTTTTTTTGTTCGCTTAATCTGATATTCAGTTCAGATATAAGATATGCATTGTCTGTCTTGTTTGGTTTATGCATTTTCTTGTTATTTAAAATATTTTCAATCATATTAATCTTAGTTTACTATCTTTAGTTTACTATAATAATATTTATGCATTTTTGTTGCTTAATATTGATATTATGACACTCAATTTTGCTCTATTAAAGTCGTTATTATAGCACAAATGCTTTTTCTTCATTATTAAAATGTGAACTCCGTAAAAAATAATTTATTTATATGGTCGTCAGTTTTGAAGGGCGTGGCTTAACTGTGCTTTGTTAGTGTTTTAAAAAAAAATAACCCACCCATCGGAGAACTCATGAACTAAGTTTACTTCTGGTTTATCATAGAGGCCGCACCATTTACAAAAATTCGAAGAATTTTTTATGTTGGTTTATTTAAAAATGCATAAAAATTTTGTATAAAACACTATCGATAATCATTATTAAACACTCGGGCCACCTTTAAGGCACTCGCTTCGCTCGTGGCTTAAAACAA
>JXOV01008340.1:0-15488 GCA_001014945.1 Clogmia albipunctata | reverse complement strand
CTCGGCCCCCACTACTTGATTATATATATTTGAATGATCACCGAACTTATCACTTGCTACTTCTATTATAATAGATAAATTAATTTTAAGCTGGTAGGGAAAATTTTATGTCCGTCAGCCCTGATCGTGTCTAAACGACCGCTAACTTTAAAAAACTGTAAATTCTACAATAACTGTTTTTTGTCATTTTTTCTCTTGACATTCGTACTCCTGGAAATTATCGTTGCCTATTGTAATTTTCGTAATTCAATAGAAAATTTGGGCATTACAGGGTTACATATTAATATTAAGGTTATACTATAGACCTGTTTCACACAAGACTATGTTATTTTGTTCGAAAAATAGTAAAATTCTTATTTTAAGATGTAATAATATTTAATATCAGTGTTATTAAATGAAATTAACTGTATTCAAAATTGTGGTTATCTTTCAAATAATTTTTTCATTCCTCTAGAGAGCCTATACATAGATGGACAACAGATAATATATTGATATCCTTCTACGAAGTGATGAAAGATGTGATTCTTATCCCTTGTTTTATTTTTGCAATCAATTATTGAACTTTTGAAACATAAGAAATTATGTTTTCTCTATTTAGAACTATTACAAGTCTGAATGAGAAATCTTAAATAAAATATATTATAATTTCTTTCGTTGAATATTTGTTCAAAAAATCAATCACTGATAATTATTTAGACAAATACACTTTTTATTTAAATATTTCTTAATTCAAAATATTTCATAATATTAGTTATTAATACAACTCTGTAGATAAGACACGGCATAAAAACACTAGGCTGTAATAAAGCCACCAACGCAGTAAGTATTTTAAAGAAGGCTCGTGTGTTTTGACCACGTTTTATACAAAATTTTATGCATTTGAAAATAAATTAACAATAAATTTTAAAAAATGTCTTTTTATATTCAAATTTAAAATTGAGTTCTCTCCCTAATATTGTTCTTGTTTTGTTACCTCAATCCACAGGAATATGAATAAAACTAATTTTGTTCCTCTTAATTGTACATAGGAAATATCATTTTACTCTTCAGTTGAAATGGTTGTTTTCATTTACAAAATCAAAAATTATATATGTGTATTTCAATTAAAACGTTATATTTATTTTATGAAATAATCTATAATAGAATTGAACTTTATAGTACTACAGTTAAGCCATTCACAACGAAACTGATTTCCATATATTTAATAATTTGTTGGGTTTTTTCACGAAATTCACACGTTAATAAAACCGAAAGCACTAGTTCTTTAAAGAATTCTTTGAAGAACGTGTGATACAAAATATATTTGACAGAACAAATTTTAATGTTTAATGTCTATTTTTGGCAACAAAATGAATAAATAGATTAAATATATTTTTATGGTATAAAACCAAAATCTTAAAATATTCTCTGCTTCATTTAAAATTATAATTAATAGCATAATCTTGAACTCAACTCGGAATAATAATAAATTAAATGTTTTATGTAAATACGTACTTTGTCTAATTTATTTCGTGATGTTTATCTTTTATCATCGCATAAAATATAACCGAATTATTTAAAATTTCTGGTAAAGCCTTTTAGGACTTTTCTTTAGAAAGTTGTTATGTTAATCGTTCAAATTCACTTGACTCACCTCTTGGGTAATAAAATCCCGACTAATCCACATTATCAGTTATTTACTGGATACCTGTGAATAAACTTGGGTGCCAACAGGAGTGTTTTGAAGTGCACCTAGAGCAATAATAAAGCTCTTGAAGCGGACCACTTTTAGCCCATTTATTCTCCCCCACTTTTATGAGATTACAAAAAAAAAGAATAAAACACGAAAAAAACGAGAAAAGGAAGCTCATTCCAAAGTGTTTTTGCAGATTGCATTTATAGAGCAGTATTTTTGGGGGGAGGTGAAAAACTTTGTGTGTTTCCCCGACAAACTGATATTCGGCTGTGCGCTAATTCACTGCCATTAATGCGGTGGTGGCCAGGGAATTACACTCTTTTTAATTACTTCCTCGTTTTATTACCTTCATTAAAACGCTTTTTACACAGCGCTCATCACCGCTCTCTCGTTTTTGCCTCCTCCGTTCCCTTGCCTCTTCACCTCTAACAGACCAGACCAGCAGAGCTAGAAATAGTCAGGTTCAGTAGTCATGGCCCAGACAGGATTTAACTGTTTCAGCGTCGCAGGGCCAAAGGCATTTACAGTCTAGTAACAAAGAGTGTGGACAAAGATTAATAATAAAAAAATAATTACAATAAATTTTAATTAAAATTCTCTCGATTTTGTTATTTCTTTTAAAAATGTTGTCTTTTTTAATTTATTTTGTTTATTCAAAGTCTTGTCAATTTTCTGCAACTTCTGCTTGGTTTACTAATTCTGATTTTTCATTATTTTGTAATGCATTCAATTTCAGTTTGCGGAATTATATTCTGTAAAGATTGTGTTATAATTTTAATATAAGAGTACGTATCTCATTTTCTTTGAATAATTCAAAAGAATTCTTAATTCACTTAAAGGATATTAATTAAAATTCATCGAAATTTATTTATTTATAATAAGAGTAAATTCAAAACTATTTCGTATTGTTCTCTTATTCATCTCGTCAAGATTAAATAAGCATCTTGTACAAAATTTACAAAACTATCCAAATTAAATATTAAAAAATACATTTTTAAATCCTACATTATAAGAAATCCTTATTCGGTACTTATTATAGTAAACACCAAAATTTTTGCTTTGCGTTTTATGACTTATGTATATTAACACGAAATATTTGTAGCCATATATCTAGAGTTCACTCACGACTGGTGCAAAGACCAAATGCACTTATTCCTTTAGGTTCTAAAGAAGTCCGAGAAAATGATCAGATCCGGCAATTGCAATGGGTAGATTTTATTTGTTTTTTTTATTTCTTAATATGATGTCGTTGTGCTGAAATTATTCAAGAAGAACCGAAATTTTGGAGGCAGGAGTTAGAATTAAAGAAAAATCTTAATGTTTACAAGTAGAACTTTGGAAGAATTGTGTCAAATGAATAGTGTTATGGGTTTATAGTAGTACTTTATTCTTGATAATATATTTGAATTTAAACTTTTTAAAGTTTTATTGAGAAGCAGCAAAGATTATCATTTTCGTTAATAAAATCGATTTAAAAATTTTGTATTAAAAATCTAAGTGATCACACACTAGATGTTAAATATTTATGGCGCGCCAGCTAGAAGCACAGCATGCTAAATTTATACAAAAGCGGACAGTTAACTGCGTGGGCTTACCGCCTAGTTTTAAATGTATTGTGTCTGGAAATTAACAAATTGACACGTTCCCCATCTAGTGGAATATTTTTGAATTTAGTGATTTAAATTTAAAATGCAAATTTTATCCTTAAAATACTGTGCACATAGGATTCGGAAGATGTGTCATCAATAAAATAATGGCAGTTATTAGATTGTATAGTGAACTTTCTTAAAATTTGAGTTTTACCAAAATTTTAATTTAAATCCATTTATTTGCAATGGTATTGGTTTTGTGTACAAATACAATTTTAATATTATTAGTTCTTTACATTGTCTTTCTATACGGTTAGCACTATTGTGTAAATAACTATATCAATTAAATCAAATAACCAAAAACGGTTGTTATGACCACATTTGTTGAAAACAGTAAACAATCGTAAAAGCATGAAACACTATTTTTGTATGGGATAATCCACACACTTAAATTGATCGCATTCAATTACTTGCACAGAATCTAGACATTTGTTTATAATCCAGGCGATGGACAATAATAACATCTTTTACCTTACAAAACGAAAAACGTTAATATTAATACACTCTCGGATATTAATTGAAATATAAATCGTAGACAACTGTCATAAAGGATGAAATGGGATGTATCTTATGGGGAATGATCAAGATTATTATTTTGTAAAGTAACTTAACTTCTATGGCATGCTTTTCCAAAACACGGGAATCGTTTTTTTATTAAGATTAAAATAATAAATAAGCAGGAGAATGTCGTTCTCATTTCATTATTAGTAATAAACATATGTATTAATATTTTTTTAATTATTAGCCATAATAAATAAATTAAAATAATATATAAAATAACTTTATTAGACTAAATTAATATTTACATTTTGTACTTAATACTAAATTATATAAATGGTGCCATTTTACAATAAGCAAAGACTATTTTAACATTTTTTTAAACTAAAGGACAGTTAAAAATATTAAAAATGTATTTCTTAAGATTATTACCATATATGCAAACGAACACTTCGTTTAAATATAAATTAAAATAAATAAATATGTCTAGAGTTCATAGTAAAATTTTTCTTAATGTTATTTTACCAAGTTTATAGTTAAAAATTAAAATATAAATTGGTACAAATTTCAAATCTATCATTTATGAATTACATGTACGTTACTGAAATATTATTTGGAATAGTTAAGGAAATATTGTTTATATTTTAAACTTTTTATTTATAAATAAAATTATAACATTTTTATTTGTTACCAAATTTTGGAAAAATAAATAATTTATTGGATATCAATATTTGATTACAGTCGAATATACAATGTTAAACTGAGACACTCTTTTTGACCAACCTGTCCGTATATTTATATAGATAAAAGTCTCTAATACGGTATTAACGAGGTGTGGCAATTATGCGATGAAAACAGAAACAATAATAATGAGCAAAAAGCGGACTGCCCTTATTTAATGGCATTAAATGTGGCAACACTTTCGAGGAAAACAAGGATAATCGTTGACCCTGTGTTGGATCAATCATCAAGTAACGTTAATCCGTTTAGTACAAAGTAATGGCTGTCTACTTAAAAATTTGATCTACAAGAATTTAATGACTATTTGCGTGTTTAACATTTATCTTTTTGTTAACGCCGATTTTCGACATTTAATTAACAAAAACAAATTTTCAATCAAAGTATTTTTAACAAAATTATTTTGTTTCCTAAATTTAAATTTATTTAAAATGTTCAGCATTAACATAAACTTTATTATTAAAACTACAATTTTTCAATTTTTAACAAAACAAATAAGTTTTAAGGAGTTTTTTTTGTACTTTTAAAGAATAAGTTATTCCAATTTTTGAATGTCAAATGTGTGACGTCAGTGGACGCACAGTCATTTATTATATTAGAAGCATTAGACGCCAAACCGACTTGAGTAGAGGACTAAGTACATGTTTATAATTTTCTAGATTCTATATTGCACCAAATTTAGTACTTTTTATTTAAAATTAAAATTTTTTTTGAGCGAATGAGGCAAAGAATTTTTTCGGTTATTTTCAAAAATCTTCTTAGAAAATGAGATATTAGAACTAAAGAAAATTGTCAAAAGTAGTTATTGTATGTATTTAGCTATTTTAAAAGTCTCTGCTAAGAAAATTATTTAATTAAAACAATTAATGACAGCGAGGCTAATGACGTTTCACTACAAATACTACTATTACAACTTTACTATTAATAAGCTTTGGATTTAATAGTCCTGTTAAAGAAATGAGTTTTTTTTTCAATGCCATGGTATGATGGTAGGTTGGGCGCACTATCCACTCGAGGACAATAGCTCTTATTCATATATAAATATATGAATAAAATAATTGTAACGATGCACGCTAACGTATCAACAGAGGTATGATGGACCGCCATACGCTGCTCCTCGTATATCGCCCTAGCTTTTCCTCCCTATCGCCAGCCATTGTAACTTATTGCCAAAGATATAGTATTTCAATGATAAATGACTTTTTATAATGGGAGAAGAAAGTGTGTTCAATAGACCCGCAATTCAGCACCGCACACTAGGGCAGTATAAGCATGTAAACTTTTATGGATAGGTTCAATGTTAGTAATATGAACATTTAATTTGAGTTACTAGCTATTTCAGACTAAATTTATACAAACGTTAAATAACAGTTACTTCGATGAGATCGATCAAATAAAAAATCCTTTAAAAATAAATGTTGACATAATCATTTATTTCAATGTGATGAATATCAATTAAGCAGACTTGTTTTTTAAATATATATTTTTTTCGATTTATAGAAGTTAATTGTAAAATTAAGCATTTCTGTTCTAAAAGATTAACTTAAATGCTTTCATTTTCTCTTTTTATTTGAAATATATGTTTATAGTATAATTAATTAGCAAAACATAAAAAAAAGTTTTTTTTGTTTTAAATCAAATACCAAAAAGTGTCCTTTTTATTGATCAATGTTTGATTATGTTAAAATTCTTTGGTCCTGACCGAAAACTCATATTTTTTACTGGTGAAAAATAATAATTTTTTTCTTAAAACAAAATCAATGATGAAATTAAATTATTCTTTTTAATATTAACATAGATTTTGTTTTTTATTTTTGAAATTTAGATGATTGTTTACCAAATGAAAATGCTTATTTTTTTTTAGAAACATTTCCCTCAATCATCTTTTGAGTATTTATTAATTGAATATAATTCATTATGACTCGTCAACCATATTACTTTAATGCACTAAAGAGTTAAATGGATGTATGGAATGAGATAGAGGAAATGGCTAAGGTGTGGCTGGCCAGAGGAGAATCCAGTGTATTTGAAATTTGCAAAACTACATTTCAACTCTTTGAATAAATAATTCCGGAAATTTATAAATAACTTTTCACAGTTTCGAAACTTTTCTACCGAAAAATATTTCGGATAATTCCCTAGCTCTGGGTTTGCGCCGAAAAAGAAACAGGTGGAACGAACTGGTCTCGATCCCAAACCTGGGCCAACGTTCATTAAAAAGCTATTGATTTTCTTTGTGTGTATTTCTTTAATTTAAAGTCAATTTGTGGAACATAAGGCACTCTTTTTGTCCCAATTTTCTTATAAATAATTTCAAGCAACAAAAATAACATTGTTCGGAAATTTCTACGAAATTGTGGAATAACAAATGATGAACTAAAATGCAGGTGTTGCGTAAAAGTTTCCCCTGGAAATGTTGGAGTTATTAGTCCAGAGTGTAGGGAAAAGTGTCGCTGGTTTGGAAGTAGAAAATCCCTCGGATCCTCTGGCTGTGATACCCGTAAACATCGACGTGGTTCGAGTCCCAGAGCTCATTCTCCTTATTAATCGAGGATGCAAACAGGTCAAATGCTCGAGTGTGACTGCAAATGATGTCTGCTTCATCGCATCCGGGTTGAAATGCAATATTCGCAAAAAACTCTTGATGACCCACCAGAGTGGGTTGAGATATTATTCTGGTCGTGTGGAGAATCTGTACGAATTTTGCATCACTTTTTTGCATCATTCTTGTTCCAGGTCTGAGAAGAGCTGAATTTGGAGGATCAAGAGCTGGAATGAGGAACATTTTTATTAATCTTCAAAAATTTAATTAGGTTTAACAATAAACTTCTTTTGTACTCATGTAAGGTTTAACAGTGAAAAACATAATACTCTAATTGATAATGCTACGTTGGGCGCAGAGCCAGCTCGGAGGTTATACCCCTATTTCATACCTACCTACAATATATGAACAAAAAAATTTTAACGATAAACGCTAACGTATCAATAAAGGTATGGTTGACAGCCAAACGCCCCTCCTCGTATATCGCCTTAGCTTTCACAAACTAGTAGCGATAGTTTTGACTTTTTTCTTAAATCACTTTCAACCAAATGAACTTTTGAATAATGGCGAAACTAACAATAAATGAAACCAAATACGTTTTATTCTGTGCGATCAAAATATATAAGACAATCAAGGTTTTAGTTTAAACATAAGAAATTCGTTTGTGGAATGTAAAATAATTAATTGTTTATTGTATAAAAAAAATGGATTGTCGAATTGGCAACAAACGTTGAAGGACCGAACAGCTTGGAGGAGTGTATTCAGGCAGGCCAAGACCGGAGTTCGGTTGTAGCACCGCAAATATATGAGAATTTAATGTACAATCAGAAAGTTGTCGAATTAATTTTGATTTCCAAATTAGAGTTACATTAAGTATTTAATTAGTATATAATTAAATTATTATTTCATTATTGAATAAATTCTAATAGTTATTTATACAACAAGGTCGAAAAGATAAGTCATTATTAAATACAAGGGTTGTTTTAAGCCACGAGCGTAGCGAGTGCCTTAATGAATGCCCGAGTGTTTAATAATGGTTATCGACTGTGTTTTATACAAAATTTTATGCATTTTTAAAATAAATTTACACAAAAATAAAAAAAAAATAATTGTTTTATTAAAAAGTTGGTTAAGCGGCTATCAATTTAGAATTTTAAATATATTGCGTCCCTCTGTTACTCATAGCCGAATATTATTTCTCTTATTCATAGCCGCAAAGCGTAGTTAAAAAAATTTCCAATAGGTGATTTTTTAAATAAATTCAAATATATATCGTTAATACTGGCAAATTACATGTAAACTCCACTATTCAAAACTAACGACCATATAATTTAATGGACTTCTTTCACGGAGGTCACACATTAATAATAAAGAAAAAGTACACGTGCTTTAAAGAATTTTTTAAAACATTTTTGCTATAATAACGAATTTGACAGAACAAATTTAAGTGTCATAATATTAATATTAAGCAACAAAATGCATAAAAGTTATTTTTTAAATCTACAAAATAACTAAATTTACATAACTATATAATCTATATTTTATTGTCAAAGATATTTCATTGAAACGAATAAGACGCGTTTGTAATTGATCGTAGGTTTTCTTAATTAAGTTTTAAAACTATTTAGTCAAACTATTAAAATTTAAAAAATTCATTTCTTTCTTTAAATTTAAAAGATTATAATAAATAATTAAATGATGGAAAGAGAAATTGGAAAATTTTCTTACCAAAAATAGCTCCAATTTGACCTTGCAAAAGTGCACCAGCGCATCCTGAAATTTGAGCTCCTAAACTGGTAGCCGCAAAAAATATGTCGTTCATTTCTTTATAAGTAGAAATTTCTTTTACAAATTTCACCAATCGTTTTGCAAATTTCCATTGTAATTTAAGCATAGTGGAGAAACTGAAGGAATTAATGTCATAATAGTCCATTAAACAAACAGTTAACTTCTCCAGATTAATAAATTCTGAAAGACAAATAATGAAAATAAAAACATACAATGTCACATTCAGTATCCTTACGATCTGTCATATTCATTGCCCAAACTGGAAATCGCTCCGACATGTAACCAGGTACAATTACTGCTAATTTCCCAGGGTACGAAAATATCTGCTCAGCTTTTGGATCTGCTTGGTTAAATATCCAAAATTCAGGATGATTTCTAGAATTGAATTAGATATAGATAAGACAAGACATTTTTAAACACAAGAAGACCCGATTGTTAAATAATGGTTATCGACTGTATTTTTATACAAAATACACATTTTAAATTTGAATTATTGTAGAAATATATGTTTCTCACCATTAAATTGCTATACCTGCCTTTCTTGTTTAACAATAAATCACACACAGTGCAGATCAGTTTTTATCATTTGTCAGTCAAAGTAAGACAGCAAAACTTGAGGCAAAAAAACAAGCAGCAGAATTTTTTAAATTTTTTCTGTTTTGTGAACTAAGTCTTTAGTTTGGCAATATTTCTGTGATGTTACTGATGGAACAACGAAGTGTAATCGATGTCATGTTATTTTAAGGAATTTTTGCAAACATTTAGTGCAAAATGCCATATTCTTAGTATTTTACTTGTGTGTTTGTACACAACACCAAGTGTTTATTTGTTATTGTGTTATTTGAAATGACCCACTGAGACATATCATCGACTTTGTCATTTTTACCAAGTCTGGTTAGTCTGTCAAGTCTTTGAAAATGACGTTCTTGGTCAACTCTAGTAGTAGCATTTAATCCATTTGACGCTGTTATTGCAAAAAGAATATTTATTTGTTTAGTACATTCTTCTAGACCCACCTTTACTGTTATATTTTAGTCAACTCGATCTGGAAGGTTTGTTTTAATCGATAATATGAAAGCAAGTGTTAGAAAAATAAGCTGTTATGATGAATCGTCTCATATTGCAGGTCAGCGTAAGTCTTTTTAAGGATTGAATGCTGAAATAGTTTATTTCGATACAAGTGCTGTAATAACCGATTTCACAGGTGTATTGAACGCTATTTTGTCCAATTCTGAAATGTCAGTTAAGCGATAATTTCAATTGAAAACGTTCGCAATGGTTTTTTTTAAATTCTGGAACAACAAATAACAACGAAATTTGTGATAATTTGCGTGCAAATTGTAAATGATTTTTTATCACTCCGTGCAGAAAAGTAAACCGTTACAGAACCAATCTGTGTTAAGAAAAGGGTACTTTTCGATACGGAATTGCAAATAATAATTTCAGAATAAATTATTTGATGTAATACAATTCCTTAGAAAATAATTTTGATACTCAAAAATTGAAAACGTAAATACTAATATAAAGTCTTATTGTAAAATTAGTACTAATTTTTTTTTCCTAAAGGCCATTTCCTATTATAATCTAATATTTAACTATAGAGTTTAATTAAATATTTCATTTTATTTTTAAATTATTATCAATAACACTTTTAGTTTGTAATATAATTAACTTTTAAAAAAGTTCAACACTTGAGTAAATCCAATAGTCATTTAAATAATTCAATGAGCAACCTATTCATAACACTCAAATAATAATTAATGTTTAATCAGATGTCATTTCGTACTTACGGGTTTTTGCAATGAAATTTGATCGATGAATCATAATGTATTTGTTGTGTATGTTCATTAAACTGCAAATTATTTCTAATTAATCTAAACACGAAATCCCAATCCAAACAAACTGAACATTTAATCGCAACTAAAATACACAGGTTTAAAAACATTAACTTCATTTTAACAATTTGTTTTAATTATATTAATTCTCACAAGAATTCTGAATACCTCAGTGAGCTGTATTTAACTGATCAATTGTTCAATAAATTACTCACTTAAAAAAATTACCATTATTAAGGTCTGTTAACCCCCAAATCCAGACACATCTGTCATTATTAAATGTATGACATCATTTACCCTTCAGTTTAGGCTTTAATTTAAATGCGCAGTATTTGTTTTAAGAATTTTAGACATAGCTTTGCTGTGAAATATAACCTCCCTCTCTCAATAAATACGTTTAATTTAAATTTAAATAATCCGTTTTGTTGTGAAATCATCTAAATGCAATTAACCCATTAAAGAAGTCTTTAAAGCACTTGTGCTATATTTAAAAAAAAGTCTTTCACAGAACAAAAATGCATACCTTAACAGTTTTTTATGAAACAAGATCGATAAGATAGGGCATTATTAATTACATGGGTTGTTTTAAGCTACGAGCGTAGCGAATGCCTTAAAGAAGTTCAGAGTGTTTAATAATGCTTATCGACCGAGTTTTATACAAAATTTTATGCATTTTTCAATATATTAACATATAAAAAAATTCCCTTTTTAATTAAAATTCAGTTTAGCGGCCCTGTTTTAAACCAAATATAAAATTCAAAATATTTTGCATCTCTCTCTTGCTCATAGCCGTAAGTAAGCCTAATTCATATAGTTTTACGATCGGTGGTTTATTACAGATCCATATTGATTTCAAAATTATCCGTTAAAATCTGTCCAACTACAGTTTAACCATATACAACGATACATTCATATAAATTTAATGGATTTCTTTTACGGATGTCACACATTAATAATAAAGAAAAATCCCACGTGCTTTAAACAAAATGAAATACTCGTTTCCTTATTAAGAAAAGTTTATTTTGACCCTTTGTACCATTAATTAAAATAGTGGCTTGTCATTGTAACAATCGTTAAGATCTTGACATCCTGGTTATAATTGGACAGGTAAAAATAAAAATTTTCATCTACCTCTTTTTCGTTAAATTAAAGTATATAGATTAAAATATTTTATGAACTTTGTTTACAAAATTTAAGGAAAATTGGGGTTGTGAAATTTGGATTAATAATTTGTGATTCCATATTTTTGTTTAATTTAGATCGACTGGTATGTGTTTATTGATCAATAATCATTAAAACTATTTTCTATATCAACATAAGTATTATATCTCAAAATTTTCTACAACATTTAATATAATGTTACTTCTTTTGGACGTTAGTGTTTTACTCGTACGTTCGATCATTCGCTTAAAGCTTCAATTGAAATCAGGCACTTTAGCTTTTTGTGAAAAGGTCAAAATCGTTTGAAGTTTCATACTCAGTGGGAAAAGTTTACTAGCAATAACACATTTCTTAACTGCTTAGGAATTTTAACACAGGTCCCTTCTGTTAATGTGCTTATTTTACAAAGATAATTGCAATTGAGAATTTAAACAACTGAATACGTCTTTAATCGTCAAAGTGATAAGAAGAAATTCATGGAGTAATTGTTTTGTTGTTACACCCGACAAAGATTGGAGTTCAATTTATTTATTCAACTTGAATCAAATAAAACTAAATAGACATTTTCGAGATAATTTATTGAAGACACCTATCACCATGAAATACATATATTAATAATATAAATAGTAATCATAAATAAATAATCAAGTTAAATAGACTGGACAGTTTCTTCAATGACATTTTGTAGTAGTCAATTCGAAGACCCCAGGAACACCCATAGTCAACCACCCCATTCGGTCTCGATGTTGCGCATCATAGTAGTTGCTGTGCTTGTTGATGGAGTAGTAGAAGAGATCGATAGCCATGACTCGGTTGCATTGAAGGGAGTACTGAAAATCATTAGACTCGCATCCGGGCTGAGGGAAGGTCTTGTTGTTCACGAACCAGTCTTGGTCCCCAATCGCATTCGGTTCTCCGTATGATCCTGCAGACGTGTGAATCACTTGTACAAACTGTATGTTTGAGGTTTGTAAGGGATGGCTTTGGAAGTATGTTATTCTTTTGGCATCCGATGGATCCAAACCTGAAGAAAGTTTAATACAAATTTTAAAAAGCTCTTTCGAATAATTTTTTGAGGGTTTATTTTGTTAGAAATATCTTTCATTACACAGAATTTGTTATTTTTATAAAATATGGCATTATAATGCACTAGGGTTTCTTTTAAACGACGGTGAGTGGTTTAAAGAAGTATGTTAATTAATGATTATCGATCGTGCTCTGTACATTTTTTTGACATTTTAAATTCAAGTAAAACAAAAAACTAAATCACCGTTTTCCAAAATTCAAATTTAAAATTTAGTTTAGTCGAGACATACTTTCGGAGTGATAGAGAGGGTATTATTTTTATGTTATATCCCTCTCTTGTCGTAAGTAGTCGTCGTTCATAGAGAGTTGTTTTCTTTTGTTAGTTATGTATTTAAATATGTATCTATAATAACAGTTAAATCAACCAATAATACAGTTAAACAATGCACATCGAAACCGGCTTCCATATAGTATTAATTGATTTTTTCCACGGTGGTCACATTTTAATATTAAAGAAAAAACACTAGAGTTTTGAAGAAGTTATTAAAGTATCTGTGCTATAAACCGATTTAACAGAAATTTTTTAGTGACTTAATATGAATTTCATTCAACAAAAATGAATTGAATATGTAATGGAATACAAACAAAATTTTTTTTCTACTAAACCTGTTTATAAAAATTTCTTTCATAATTGTAACAGTTACTTAAACCAAAATAATAAGGTATGCGTTCCTAAATACGTACTTAAAAGCCATGTTTTAATAAAAATTGTAATATTTTGTAATCATAGCGATTCACAAATCATTTTTACATTAATTTTTTGTAATCCCGTATCAAAACATACACTTTTCGATATCCATTTGAGTTTCGTAATGTTTCATTTTATGGCACTGAGTGAAAATTTTTATTTCACTAGTGAATGACAAATGTCATAAAATATCAAATCAATTTGTCTCAAAATCAAAATTTTGTCGTCATTGTTGCCCTTAAACTAAACAAAATATTGGTCTCGGCTATGCCATAGGACCGTGCCTATATTTGAAATTAATTAATGTTTCCTGTTTTAAAACTTTAATATTTACCATTTCAACAGCCATCTTCATCTATTTAGGATATTTTTGTTCGACTTTAGGCACATTACGTAAATATCAGAGATAAATCTGCTTAACTGTAATGTAAGTAAATTATAGTAATGGCCTTATACTGCCTTAAACAGAAATTTATTTTCCATAAATTAAAGCAAACGGGAATTTAACAAGTTAAAATTGTTCTTGAAACATATGTGAAACATATCAATTTTTATATTTTCCTTGTAAATAATGAAATTTAATGTTCATGAGTGGAGTCCAAAAAACGTTATGTCCTTCTCGGGAACTATGAAACACTCGCCTTCGGCTCGAATGTTTCACATTCGTTTCACTCGTTAAAAAACAATTGACATTGTAGCACAAATAACTATTGTGTAATTCCGTATCGAATAGTAGCCTCTCTTTAACGTTAATTGGTTTTGTAATGGTGTACTTTTCTGCAAGGAGTGCCGAAATATTTCAAAATTTACACGCAAATTGTCATCAATTTAATGAAATTACAAGTTGTTGTCATAACGAGTTTATTATTTAAATATGTAAATGTCGTTGTGAGCTGTGGTTGCACAATTTGAAAAAGCCGTTGTGAACGGTTAGTAATTATCGATAAACTGATATTTTTTTAGAATTACACAAAATAGCGTTCGATACACATGTGAAATCGGTTATTACTGCACTCATTTTCCTATGGTAAATTTTAACAATGGTATTCCTTCTTAACTTAAACAACACTGGTTTATTTTAAGAATTTTCAAAATGAAACCACTTAATGAAAAACGATTCAATTAACGTTATCAATGAGATTTGGATTGCCAAATGTTGCATTTTGCGGTTTATGATATTTTGTTTAAAAACATTCTTCACTGAATAAATGTAGACAACTTAATAACAGCTGTCCAATAAAAATATATAAAGCTCCAAATTATTTTGAAATAAAAATGTATACTTACAAAACAGTTTTTCCACTTTCTGGCTAAGATAACTGGCAGCTGCACCGGCTAAATGACATCCTTCAAAAACCCCGACAAAAATGAACTTCCTCTTCCACGTTCCGATGATACTGGCCGTATGTTGCCCCATTGCATCTATGCTCTCTAGGCCAGAGGGAAGATAAGATATTGGTGACCAGTCGGCCACAACCACAGTCGTTTTACCACAACAAAACGCAAGCTCTGCAAAATACCATTAGATTCTAAATTCAATTCCGATTCGGAAAATGGCAAAAACACAATTTACGTTTGCACAAGTCAGTTATCCAAAAGTCCGATATCATATGGTATCGCCCAGGAAACACAATTGTTACGGTTTGTTCGGCCGTCTTCAGGAATTGGTCCATGTCTTCCATATCAACTAATACCAATTGACCGCTGAAACCGCAAATTGGAAAAATATTCATTTAGTTATTTTATAATTTAAATAAATTGATTTTTGGATCATTGGAACAATCATGAAATTAATTATTAATCTACTTATATATTTGCGCAAGAGAAT
>JXOV01008339.1:0-15027 GCA_001014945.1 Clogmia albipunctata | reverse complement strand
ACAATTCAGATGCATAAATATTTGAAACATAAATATTATTTTAAAAATTATTCTTTTATTAAATTAAAAACAGTCTTACCTGGCATTCCTGTAGATCCAGGATAACCTCTTGGACCTTGAACACCGTATTCGACGCCTCGATTTTCTTGTCCTTGAACCATAATAGTTTCTCCTGGGGGCCCTGGAGGCCCAGGCGGACCTGAAACTCCTGGATGTCCCTTTTCTCCGGGCGGTCCCATTAAGCCGGGCTGACCAGGCTGGCCGGGTATTCCATCACCACCTCTGGGTCCAGGGTTGCCGGTCAGTCCCATTTCCCCTTGATCTCCTTTAGTTCCTTTGGAGCCTTGCATTCCTTGGAAGCCAATTGGGCCGGGAGGACCTGGTGGACCTTGAGGTCCAGGTAGGCCATCGATACCGTCTTTGCCGTCTGCACCTGCTAGACCTGGAATTCCATCAGCACCAGGAGCTCCCGGGGCGCCAGGACCAGCTGAACCCAAAGGCCGATTGATGCCAGCCACTCCAATAAATTCAGTATCCTCAGGTACCTAGTTTATGAATAGTTTTAAAATGGATAAAAAACGGATTTTTTAATGATAGTGTACTGGTTTTTCATTCAAGTATTCATTAATGAAAGAATTTCTATGGATAATTAAATAATTTTCTTTAAATTTATTTTTTAAATAGGTTTCTTTAAAATTTAAGTGTTTACAAATACATTGCTTATCAGTTTTGTTTTGTATGGTAAATAATTGAAAATCTCAGTTTGAAGTGTTCCAGAATATAACATTTACTTACCGTCGAGCCCGGAGGTCCAGGTGGACCTGGCAAACCGGGGAATCCTCGTTCTCCTTTCAAGCCTTGAAGACCTCTTTCACCTTTGGTACCATTTATTGCGACAGCATATCCAGGAGGTCCTCGAGGACCAGGTGGTCCATCAACTCCACGAGGACCAGTCAAACCCTAAAAATTAACCAAATTAATCACATTTATCTTACGTTATATAAATTATTATAAAATACAGGTCTTCCAGGAATACCAGGCTCTCCAATCAAGCCTCTCATGCCAGGAATTCCAGGTTGTCCAGGGCGTCCCTAGATTGAATGAAAAGTAAAAGAAGAATTGAAAGTTAACTAAAGGACAAATAACAAACACGAGTTAAATCTTACGTCAGTTCCATTAAATCCCGGAGGACCTCGAGGACACTGAACTGGGCATTTATCTGTCGGACTCTCCAAATAAAGCGGTGCAGTCTGCAATTTAAATTAATTACTTTCTAATATTAGTCCTAAAATAATTTATACTAACCGGTAACTCTCCACAATTTTCACGTGCAGGTTTTTTGGGATCACAGCTAAGAACCATCCATTGAAGATCGATCTGTATTTCAAATTGTAATAATAAACATTTTAAAGAAGTTCACTTTCAAACAAAATGTTTGATACTTATGAAAATGAAATGGTATGGATGGAATGAAGATGAATGAAATCGATGAAAAATGAACTCACGGGTGGTGCAGACTGAAAATATAAATGATGATGATTTAATTTATTTGATTAATTTATGTTATATAATTTTTTTAAATATGATTTATAACCAGGAAATAAACATATCTTAATTATAACAAAGTTTTCGAAACAAAATTAAACTTACTGGTACAGTGACTGGTTTGGCCACAAGGCGAGCGACGCTCAAATGCCCTCCAGCTGCAAATTTTAAAAACATAGTATTTGTTTTTTTATACAAAAAGATTTAAAAACTGTATTTGAAATATAAATGTGCCAAATCTGTTTTAAGTATAAAGGAACGTATACTTTTGAAATAAATAAATAAATATTTGAAATATTGTTTAAACCCTTTTTTACCGTAATATTCCAAAAAGTGAGAATTTTCCATTGATTTCATATTCGTAGTATTACAAAAAATGATTGATAAATTAAAAAACACTTTCGGCTCGGTTTTTGTTATTTAATGAAGTTGGTTTTTTAACACAAAGGAGTGTAAAATACGAACCGAGTTAGGAAACGGGTTTTAAAAGCATGTAAGAAATAGTTTTTTGCAATTTTCTTCATAACTAATTTCAGAAATATGGCACAGAATGGTTTATGGGCAAACATACTTACCATTTCTTTTGTCACATGTCTAATGAAAAAGTGACACTTTACGAAACTTAAAGCAATGTCAAAAGGTTATCTTTTTTATACGGAAAAAGGATTAAATTTAATATTGGTATTTTCAGGTATTGAAAATAATAAAAATGTTCCAAGTAATTATTTACCTGCATCAACAGGTCCGCGAGGTTCTAAAGGTGTATAGTACTGGCCAAAGATATTTTCCACAGGTTCGCAATCAACATAAAGAGTCGCTTGATCCTGCGATACTCCAATCATAACTTTATGCCAGGATTCATCAAACAACTAAAACACAAAATATTCGTAGATGAGATGAAAGAAAAATAAAAAAATAGTTCCTTTTGGTACTTCTGAATGACGAAAAGAGGCCATTTGAAGATTTCCATCGACGTCAGGAAGAGCTAATTGCAACAGCTGCCTGGTCGGATCGAGGGTGACCGACAGCTGAGAATGCTCATAGGAATCTGTTATGTGGAACAAATACCACGGAACTTCTGGTGGCTGTCTTGTCTTGAAGGTGCATTCGAACGAAAACTGGTGCGGAAATCCATGGGGAAAGGCATCGACGGCACGCAGAGTTAAATTTGCCTCCCTTTCCAACCGATAAGCGGTCTGTAAAACGCTCGATCCGACGACTTGGGTAACTCCCTCGTAATGGGTTTCGTAGTGATCTAATTGGAATTCTCGAATCAAGTCAAATGTATTCAGGTCGGGATCTCCTGGCCTCCACCTCCCACAAGGACTATAATCATCGAAGTAGTCCTGAGATTTGACCAATTGGATCACTGAAAACACTAGCACTGCACTTAAAGGGATCCTTTTCCACAGTTTATTCATTTTTCACAAAACTATTCTTTAATTTACTTAATGAAAGATTATCACATATTGTAGTGGATGTTTAATCCAATTCACTCAACGACTGAACCAGAGCTTCATCGAACTCTGCCTTAAAACGGTTAGAATTGATCTGGAATATCAATTAAAATTTTTGAGTTCTTATCCACAGTATAAGTAACTTTAAAAGATTTGATTAGGTTTTCTAAAAATTTAATAATAGTTATTTATATAACAAGGTCAAAAAGCGAGGCATTACTAAGAATTAGGAAATTCTATATTTTTATTAATGTACTCGTAACAATTGATTTTTTTTCTATTGTTAGACGATGATGAAATGAGATGTGTCATGTTTTCTCTCATTTTTATATTTGTAGATAATTCTGTTAACAAGAATATTTATACGTATAACGAAAAAGGTCTTGTTAGTTAAACATTTTATAATGGAGATTTTTTAATTCATTTTATTAAATACTTAATTCTATATTCATTTGTTACGCATTTTATGGACTTCCTTTTAAACTGTTTGATTTAAAAACCATTCTTCATGGTCGAAAATAGTAGAAAAAAATGAACTGCTTTATAGTTATATCATCTACTCTTAATTACATAGAGTCTGATGTTGAAAGCATAACTCTATGTTATAATAATCATTATTTTCAACGATCTTCCAGAAATGACACATAGGAATATGAAAATTTCGAAATAGCAATTTAATTGATTTCAGGCACATAAGTTGACCTTGGAATGAGATTAAAGTGAATCAGAGAAGAAATTATATTTGAGTAACTATGACTTATGTATTAATCTGGCTCAAATGGTCATTAATTCACTTCAAAAATGAAGATTTTTATTTTGAATTATGTTATTCAGTTAATTCACTTTAATTTGTTTTATTGTTTAATAAGAATATAAATATGTATGAATAGAGTAATTAGAGTCAAATATATAATATAATTTTATTTTCATTACAAGACAACCTATTACTTGTTTATACAGCTATTTTTAAATCACAACCGCGCCGAATGTTTTTCGAAGGTATTTTCTCAGCAAATTCGATTTTTTTTCTACAATTACGTGATGTAAGAAAATATTTATATCATTTGCCAAATATTCAATATCCTTGTTGTAATATTGGTGTTTTCTTTATGAATCATGTTCTTAATTTTATCATTAATTATAATAATATAATGTTAAATGTTTTGAAACCACTAACCTAATTATTAACCTATTTCCGATATGCGTGTCTGATCTATTCTGCCCTTGTAAGCAGGCATATAAGTCCAGTCCAACACCGGTATCAAATAAAAATAGGTAGGGACAATCCATACGTAAGTTAAAAATTNAATTATAATAATATAATGTTAAATGTTTTGAAACCACTAACCTAATTATTAACCTATTTCCGATATGCGTGTCTGATCTATTCTGCCCTTGTAAGCAGGCATATAAGTCCAGTCCAACACCGGTATCAAATAAAAATAGGTAGGGACAATCCATACGTAAGTTAAAAATTGGCAGCTGGGTACTAGTTATTTTGGCTATGAACTAAATAAAAAAATATTTGCAGAATTTATATATGGAATTACAATTACCATTTTAAGTCAAAATTTAACAAATAAATCATTTTCTTTAGTGTCCTTAGCATTCTGAACCTTTTGTCCGATGTCAAAACGATGTATAAACGATTTGTAGGGAATTTAATGATCTTCAAAATAGTATGGTTTGAATCAAATACGTCGAGCCGTTTGTTAGATACGTCGCGTAATAGCCTAAAAACCCGCTATATCAAAAAAAAATTATTCGTATCTGTGACTTTGTTAGCTGTCCTATTGTGCCCATATTATCATCCACAATGCATAATGAGCTCAGTTTTCTATAGCCATCATTACTTTATTTGAACTCCAAAAATTTTTTATACTATTTTGTAATAATTCGAAATATGGATTTTTAGAATTCCAAATATAGTTACTGCCTGCATACTATGACATAGCGACTATGACATAGCGACTATCAACTATTTCAGTCTAAAAAAACACAAAAAATTCTCACTTGTTGGCGCATTGAGAGAAAATGAGCTACCAGTCGTAAAAGGATGAAACGATATTTTTTGTATGGGAAACATCCACACGCCTTTGTTAATTATTTGCAACAAACCTATACTTTTGTTTAATAGTCCAGAGTATGGCCAATGATAAGACTTTTCTTCGTGCCAAAGAAATTGAGATCATACACTCCGAGATATTAACTATAATTTAATCGAAGACTTCTGTCTTAAAAGGATGAAACGCAGTGTACATAAGTGTTCAATTTTATACAATTTTTATTGCCACATTAATATTTTTTACACTTTCCTTCATGATAGTATTATAATAAATGTGAATTTTATGAAAAAATAATTATTGTCTAACCGACGAAGATGGTTTTTTAAAATATCGAGAAATTACTTATTTAATGTTAAGAAAATATTATTTGTATTTTTGAATATATTAATTGATACAGTTGCATTTATTTTCCGTTATGATAGTTTTTATATAACTTGGAACTGCAAGATTATAAAATTGCTTTCCTGGGGGTCCGGCTGGACCAGGCTCTCCTTGTAGTCCTGGACGTCCTCTTAATTCTGGATTGTCTAAAAATTAAAGAACCAAACAAATGATTGTTGATGAACATTTTAGGAAACTCTCAATCGAAATTGATGAATTGTTGGAAAGAATGAAAAATATTTATTTAAATCAATAATTCAGCTCACCTTCAAATTTCTCAAGAACTACTTTCTCGCAGATACCTTGTATCATATTTTCGGAAATTTTCTCAATTTCACCATTTATTCCAGGTAGACCTGGAGATCCCGTTTCACCTTTAAAACATAAGTTGTTATTTTGATTTACGTATTATCTGCTTGTATGTGTTTTTTTGTACGTCAAGATCAATTTTAGTAAAGTTAGTGATACTGAATGCCTTCAGCAATAACAAATTTATAATATTACATTGTATAGAACTTACTAAATTAATAGAATAGATTTCAGTTTATAGTAATTTAAGAAACTGTAGTAAAACTACCTTTAGCCCCAATAGGTCCAGGTATTCCAATTAAACCGGGTGAGCCTGCATCTCCTTAATAAAAATTTATATAATATTAATAATACAATCTGTTTTTAATATCACTCTTCCATATAATATAAAGAATCTATGCTTTAAAATTGTAAATTAAATAATTTTTTAAAATATAAAAGTTTTACCTAGGGGTCCAGGTAATCCAGGAATTCCAGGATATCCTACATCACCATAAAAATTATTATTAAAATTCTTTAATTCAACAAAATAACCGGGTAACCTATTATACCTCTATCGCCTTTTATACAATTACAATTTTTCCCAAAAAATTGAATCACTGATTTTATTTCAACTGACTGAAGTGCACTTTCACAATTATGGTCTCTAGTGAGCAGATGAATTAATGTTCTAAATGCTGGAAAATCACAGGGTGAATTTTGGGCATTGCACTTTACCAACAAGAAATTTGAAATAATCTGTGGAAATAAATTTATAGATAAATTAGAATACATAACAAAATTTCATATTTCCATTATTCGCTATTTGAACAGTCAATTATTGCAAGGGGATAATACTCACTAGAAAGTTATATAATGAAAATAATAAACCACTAAACCTTTTCATTTTTAATTGTTGTTCAAAATTCGTTTGCACCACTTGACATCATTAACATTACTGAAGACATATAAACTTACAAATGATTCAAACATTTATGTTCATTGATATATTAAGAATTTGAAAACAATCAAAAACTTAAAAATAGCTTTTTATCGTAAAGTAGATTGAATACATTTCGGTTTATGGGAAATGTGCTGTGACGTAATTGGTATAACCGTTTGAATTTTGGTCCCTTGCTTGCTGTTTCAATTGGTTTTAAAAATTAATATTATTATTATACTGTTAAAATACAATTACCTTTAAGTTACATATTAAGTTTTGTGCAATTCCTAACTATATTTGTCAATAAATATAATATTTATTATATCTTCAGAATTTAAACAGTTAAATTGCTGTAACAATTTTTAAAATATTTTTTATAAATATTCGAAGCTGTTGACATGTAAAATCACTTTGAGTTGGTAATTAATTTTGAAGTAGATTTAAAAATTAAATGTACTTAAAAATTGTATTTGATACGACACATTTATATTATCCAAATTGACCTGATTGTTGAAGTGTGAATTATTCTAACCGTTCTTATACGTTCCGTATAAATACCGCGTATACTTCATTGATAATCGGTTTTTTATTTTATTATTTTATGCATTTTTGTCGAATAAAATCAATATTATGATACTAAAATTTGTTCTGTCAAAGACGTTTTTATAGCACAAGGGCTCTGAAGAATTCTTTAAAGTACTAGTGTTTTATCTTTATTGTTTGCATAAAATTTTGTATAAAACACGGTCGATAAGTATTATTAAACACACGGCCCTTCTTTAAGGCACTCACTACGCTTGTGGCTTAAAACGACAATACAAGTTGTCTTATCGACCTTGTTGTATAAATAACTATTATCTTATTTCAATAACATTAAATGATCTTTGCAGTATTTCGGTGTTTCTTATATTCTCAAACCAATCTAATAGGAGTATGTAAATGATCTTAAACTTAATTGATTCCTGCAAATGTGAAATGCAAAATTTCAGATAACGTTAAAATTAATGATTGTTTTAATGATAACAAAGCTTCTATTAATATTTCTTATTCCAAATTAAATGTTTTTTATTTTAGAAAATATTACTTATTACACTTGCATTTATTTTCCGATATGATGGTTTTAATATAATTGGGAATTTGGAGATTATAAAGCTGTTGTCCTGGGAGACCAACTAGACCAGGCTCTCCTTGTGGTCCTGGAGGGTCTTTTAATTCCGGATTGTCTAAATAAATAAGGAACCAAATAAATTGTTCTGTTGATTGTAAGTGACTTTCAACCAAAAAAAAAAAATCTTCCAGCAATTAATTTTCACCCGAAATTGACCTAATCTTTGATTTCCTGACGAATTACTTTTAAACAGATATCTTCTATTATGTTTTCGGAAATTTTCTCAACTTCAACTTTTATTCCTTTTAAACCTGGAGACCCCATTTCACCTTTAACATAGATATATTATTATATAAATATATGTAGACGTATATGTTATATAAATATCTATTGAAACAAAAGACATATACTTCGAAGAAGAATTATTTAAGAAATTATTGAAATATTGCCCTAGCTCAATTTGTCCATGGTTTTCAAAACCGGTTAAACTTATGATGTTTTTGTATAATATCTAATATCACTGCTAAATTTTTCTTATTTCATTCCGCATTTTTTAATTAAATAAACAGTTTTTCCATCTAAACCGGGTAAACCTGTAAAAATAAAATCTTAAGACCTTATTGTATAATATTTAATGCCTCTTCTAAATTTCTTTTTAAGATTTTATTTTATTTTAAATTAATTTAATATATTGTTGCAAAATTACCTTTCTGGCCTTTAGGACCAGGATATCCTCTATTACTTTGGTACCTTTCGTAGCCACGATCACCTTAGAAATATATTGTTATTTTTTTAATCAAACTTTATTACCCTGTCACTTTTAAATCCAGCCTAGATTTTTTTTATTATAGTAAGATAATAAAAATACGTTCTTAATAATTCATACCTCCTAGTCCCGATGACCTGGTAAGTCTCTATCGCCTTTGTCACAATCGCAATGATAATGATGAGTGTTGTACGCAATAAAAAATAAGTTGAACATATTCTATGAAAATGAATTTATATTTCGATCAATCACTTATCAATTTTAAAATATCGAATTTATCCAGTTTCAAATGGCAATATTTAATTGGATACTGCAAGTACTTTTGCAAGTACTTACAGCAATGAACCTCTTTTTTAAAATCACAAACTCTACTGAATAGAAAATCAAGTTGGCCTATAAAATAAACTTCTTAAAAGTTTATCTTAAAGGAGAATTTAAGTTAATCAATATTCGTATATTAATAGTTTAAAGCCAAAAGAAATAGTTCTTTATCATACAGAAGATTGCATATACGAGTACATTCAGTTAACTTCGTATAAAGTATGTATTACATACATTTATGTGTATATTATCATTATATAAATTTAATTCATGAAAATTCAAAATCCATTTAGAATAAATTAGATTAGATAAATCCGGTAATTTATGGAAAATTGTTAATGTTTTAGATATGCAATAAAGTTGAAATTCTAATTGTTCTTTGGAAAATAAAAAATACCATCTGAAAAAATATGTAGATTCGGAAAAATAGATACTTAAGAACATTTTCACTCGGAATGAAGAGCTCTGCAGATCTCTGGAAGAAATTACATTTTCTAATTACCGTGTTCCCTGGTGTTAATCTTTGATGAAACTCGGAATGAAGAGCTCTGCAGATCTCTGGAAGAAATTACATTTTCTAATTACCGTGTTCCCTGGTGTTAATCTTTGATGAAACTCGGAATGAAGAGCTCTGCAGATCTCTGGAAGAAATTACATTTTCTAATTACCGTGTTCCCTGGTGTTAATCTTTGATGAAACTCGGAATGAAGAGCTCTGCAGATCTCTGGAAGAAATTACATTTTCTAATTACCGTGTTCCCTGGTGTTAATCTTTGATGAAACTCGGAATGAAGAGCTCTGCAGATCTCTGGAAGAAATTACATTTTCTAATTACCGTGTTCCCTGGTGTTAATCTTTGATGAAACTCGGAATGAAGAGCTCTGCAGATCTCTGGAAGAAATTACATTTTCTAATTACCGTGTTCCCTGGTGTTAATCTTTGATGAAACTCGGAATGAAGAGCTCTGCAGATCTCTGGAAGAAATTACATTTTCTAATTACCGTGTTCCCTGGTGTTAATCTTTGATGAAACTCGGAATGAAGAGCTCTGCAGATCTCTGGAAGAAATTACATTTTCTAATTACCGTGTTCCCTGGTGTTAATCTTTGATGAAACTCGGAATGAAGAGCTCTGCAGATCTCTGGAAGAAATTACATTTTCTAATTACCGTGTTCCCTGGTGTTAATCTTTGATGAAACTCGGAATGAAGAGCTCTGCAGATCTCTGGAAGAAATTACATTTTCTAATTACCGTGTTCCCTGGTGTTAATCTTTGATGAAACTCGGAATGAAGAGCTCTGCAGATCTCTGGAAGAAATTACATTTTCTAATTACCGTGTTCCCTGGTGTTAATCTTTGATGAAACTGGTTGACGACTTTAATCAGGTATAATTATTTTAAATTTATTTATTGTATAAAGCATTTGCCTTCACCGACTATGTCAAAATTTCGTGAAAATTGGACATACATATGCTTGTGTTAAGTCGTGAAATAAATATAAATAAATAATAATTTTCAACGTGGTTTCTAAACGGTTAAGGATTAGCGATGTCCATAAGCTCGAAAACGGCTCATCGGAAGATAAAGTGTAAAAACCTAGTAACTCGTATTGACAGACCTCAAATTGGAAGTTCTTTTGATACTTGAGACAATGAGCTTAAAAACTTTTGCAAATGAATGATAAATGAATATTGGAAATGAAAAGCCCAATAGTTATTTCGTGATCATATATAGATCAATTGGTGTATTCCAGGAACAAGGATCAGTCTCCAAAGAAGGTAATATCTGTCCAATCGTCCTCTTTTCTGCTTCCAAACTTAAAGTCGCACGCCGAACGTCAGTCAAATGAAGAGATTATCGCCGCCACAGAGCCAAATTTTGGAGATAATGAATACATAATAAAATAAAAACTACAAGTCTGATTTAGCTCAGTAACGGTCTAGTCTTTGGAAATGTTTTGATAGATAAACAAGTTCTCTACTTTAAGGTATGTAGGCCGGAAACTTATTAGACCGCCCTCGTATTTATAAAAGTATTTATTAGGACGATAAGAAGGAAAATGACTTTATAAATTATTTAAATAAAGAATCAAAAAAAAATTAATAAACAATAATAGTTATAATATTTTTTTATATTCATACTTTGTTCTTTGTGAACGACTTGAGTTGACTGTGGAATTCGGATTCTTACATTATTATTATTATAATTATATTGAAATAGTCATAGAAATTATCGCATTGTATAAGTATTGAAATGTAATAAATCTGTTTCATGAATTTCTCATAAGCAGAATATTCCACAAGTTTACGTACATATGACGTTTACGTTATACATGTATGACTATAAAAAGCAAGAAAGATTACCCATGCATTGTATTTACTTAACAATTTCGAAATATTTCGCAATTCAGAGTAGCAGAAACCGGTCAGTATAAAACGCTCGAAACAAATGTTTTCTATTTTAGTGACTCAGCGACAACAAGGGGAATATATTTAAATTGAGTCGAATTTTAGCTTAAAAAATTTCAACAACAATGGTGCAAAATCCAAACTTGGATCAAATTGTACCAGGGAATACAGTCCCAGAGAATTGGCGGATATCAGTAACAATATGTGAAAGAAAACGAATTGTCTACAATTTAGTCTGTGTATTATTTCCTAAACGGACGCCTACAATCAAAAGTGATAAAAGTTATTTACATGTAGTGTCTGTTATTAAGGAAAATGAGTGCAAGTTTTTCAAAATAGCCAGTTCCAAAAATGAATACATGAGACACATGACAGACACAGCCTCCAAAATGTTAAGGTACTTGAAAAAAGAACAAGCAGGGAAAAGAACAAAATTAAGGAAGGAAGTGGACTCTGAAATCAATGATGATGACGTTGAAAGGAGAAGAAATAAGTTTTAAAAAACAACAAATATAATGTATTAAATGTTTACCTGAATAAATTTATACATAAATCGGTTCATTTGAGTTGTTTTTTTCATTCAAATTTATTATAAGCGTACAATATATTCTAAATTTTGTGAACAATCGAGCCAAAGGTGAGTTTTACATTGTATCTGAACTAAATAAAATGACTTTTTACCAGGCGGCCATTATGAAGTGCAACTGTGCCGCTCAATTTGTTCATCTATTTGAATCATTTTGCACTAAATGTCGTTTTTGACCAAGAAACAATTACTATCAAACAATCTGAACTTTTTTACTAAAAATGTCCCAAAACTTTAAATTTAAAAAAGAAGTACTAGTAAATCTAATAACTACCATTATATAATATTTTGCAGAGGACCTAAGGTTTATCTTCAAATTGTACTTTAAAAAAAAAATTAAATTCGAAACTTCAATAAACTATGATTTGATTAAGCCATCAAAATTTACACAAAATTTCTCTGTGCACATTCAATATATTAGACCCTTTTTCATGTGCGTTTCTTACGACCCTGCGTTCTATCTATCTAGTATATTTGATAATTCAGATGGTTTTCTTTCGCAAAATTCGATAAACACTATTTTAAAACTAAGGGTACTCAATGTCTTTCCCTAATTCGATTTCCATAAAGTATGTACAAAATTCAATTTCCTTAATGTTAATAGCGATTGGACTTTTTGCCTCTATGGGCATTACGACACTGCGTTTTAGAACAAATGCTTTTTATATTTGGAAATAGAAACAAAAACAAATATTACGAAAAAATTGAATCAATAATAATGGTTTAAAATCAGCCGTAATAAACGATGCAAATCTGAAAAATTGATGATTTTCATAGTTTCCGAATTGAAAAACAGATTTTACATTTGACGCGGACATGATTTCTCTGCAAAATTCTTAGAAAGAGGCGACAAAATAATTTTACAAAAATTGGCCGTTTCTTCTCGTATGTAAACTGAATTAAAAGATAGTTGACCGTTTAATGTAGCGCTTGAATTTTGGTATTCAGACAAATTTATTAGTTTGGATTATAACTGACTTTTATCACTACATAAAAAAATCAAAATTTTCTCTATGTAGTGAAAAAGTGACGCAAATTGAAATTGATAAACTAATCTTTTGATACGGGAGTGCAAAAATAAACTGGTTTTAAAAAATATTAGACTTAATTTCGGTGTTGATAAAAAAAAAAGTAATATCACTTTTGTCAAATAAAAAAAAAGAATGTCGAATCGTGGGACCGAGCAACTTGGAATAGCGTATTGAGGCAGGCCAAGACCGTAACCCGGTTGTAGCGCTACGGTTGTATGTATGTACTTTTGTGTACAAATTTCCAGCTTAACTGTAATATTAAGCCAGTTTTGTTTTTAAAATTCCGTATTGAAATTACGAGTATATTAAGTTAGCTTTTTGACAATATTTTGTGTTTCTTAATGTGTCATTTTTTTACATGGGAAATTTTTTGCTTTTTTCTACATTTAAAAAAGACAGTGAACAAATTTGTCTCAATATCAAAATATTTTCACAAGTAAAAAGAGTTTAATATTACAATACTGAACACAATTCAAAAAGGCTAATTTTTCTTTATGCGATTGCAAAAAAATTTGTTATTCATTATTTCCAATTAACGTTAATTAGCTATTTTTCATCAAAATTTTTAGAGAATACATCATCATGATAATGTATATTATTGCTAACAATTGGCATATTTATTATATTATATGAAAAACGTAAATGACTTCGATGTTATAAATTCTTTTTATATGCACAATTAGAATTTTTTTAAAAAATTTATCACAAATAGAAAAAACTGCATTTCATTTGAAAGGTTTTGCAATTTGACAAACAACAATAATGCAGATTTGTCAAGATTATTTCGTATTATGTATTATTCATTGTTATATTATTTTGATCCAGATTGCACTATGGAAAATGTATAGTATACTATTTTCGTAAATAATCGTATGAGGAAATTACGAACTCTATTCGGATCTCTTTCTTTTCCTCTCTTCGGTCATTATTTATGAATGTGTTTTGGACTGGAAATTTCATACATGTATGTAGTACAATTCAAAATCAATCCATGCTTCATTCAAGAATTAACACATTTGTTTACAACAAAATGTCGTCTTAAAAAGGTCATTTGATATTCAAATCGAAATTTTACCCTTTTTAAATTTGAGTTCTAACAAAATTTTAATTAAAAACTTTTGATTTGTGTAATAGGATTTGTGCCGTGTAAAAATATAAGTATAATTCTAGCCAAAAAATTTACCGTTTCATTTTAATGGTTTAACACAATTATTTAGTTTTTAGGCAAAAATTGGTAAAATTGTGATAATGAAATAATAATCTAAAAAAATTCAAGTTAGATTTGTCTGAATAAAATAAACATTTTTACATAAATATGAAAAAAATTTTGTTCAATAATTGCATTTATAAAAGTCAAAATTCATTATGAAAAGCGATTATCTTCCGCTATCAACTAAAAACTTTTTTAATAAGAAAACCTCTATTAATTAGTTGTACACATTTTATTTGTATTTTTTGAAATATTAATTGTTACACTTGCATTTATTTTCCGATATGATAGTTTTTATATAGTTAGGAATCTGAAGATTATAAAGTTGTTTTCCTGGGAGTCCAATTGGGCCAGGCTCTCCTTGTGGCCCTGGAGGACCTTTTAATTGCGGATTGCCTAAAAATTAAGGAACCAAACAAATTACTGCTGATGAATCATTTAAGCAACAATCAACCGAATTGAGTTATGGGAAGAATGCAAAATATGTATTTCCATCAAAAATATTCTCACCTATGGTTTTTTCGTGAACTACTTTCTCACAAACATTTTGTATTATATTTTCAGAAATTTTCTTAACTTCGCCTTTTATTCCTTTTATACCAGGAGACCCCATTTCACCTTAAACATATTTTTTTATTAAAATCAGTTTAATATTATTTATTGAAAATTTACCTTTTGGTCCTTTAGGTCCAGGCACTCCAACTGAACCGGAAAAACCTGTAGTAATGAAGTTATATNATTTCATTAATATCTCAACTCACTAAATTGTTAAGATTCCTTTGTTCACTTCAAATTAATAAAGGAAATTGTTAAAAAATTACATACAAATGTATCCAATTAAACCTTTATCATCTTAATAAAAATAAGAAAAAAAAGGTTTTCATATTTTAATTCCTTATATTGTATCAATATATTAATTC
>JXOV01008338.1:0-24560 GCA_001014945.1 Clogmia albipunctata | reverse complement strand
TTAAATTTACAAATATTACTTATTTATAATTAATTTTTTAAATTACGGTAAGAGATATATGTTAGAGTTATGACATAATTTTTTTAACTTTATATTTTATGAGCATATATTTTTTAATTATTTTTTAAAAAAGTGATTTTTATAAAATAATTAATTTTCGCTTTTTTCCCAAATTCACTCTTTGTATCGCTATAAATTGAACAATTTTCAAGATATCAAAATGTTAACGACTGAGAGATAGTTACTTTAACATATTTCATTAAAAGATGTTTTAAAAATGATTCAGTCTTTTATATATTATCACTTAAAGTTAGCGTGCCTAAAGGCCCGCCTGGGCATTTAAGGGTTAAAATCCATTTTCCTTCAAGAAAACAGTAGGAGAAATATGGAGAGAATTATTCACATTTATACTCTAATGCTATTGCTTCAAGATCTAGACCCAAAGGCGGTTGATAAATTGTTGGCATTGGTTCTCGCTTCTTGAACTTGTATTCCTAGGTTATATTTGTGAAATTAGACCAGTAAATACATTGAATTTACAGGTATGCCATTTTGTCCATACGGTTTTAAAAAACCGATTTTCGCCAATTTGTGTTTATAACACATAATTTTCTTTAATTTAAGTAATATCAAAATATTCACTTTAGTTTTTTTATTGTTTTAAAAAAACAAGCGCAATTAGCTAGAGCGTTGTCACAGAATTCATCTCGATGGGCCCAGGTTCAAGCCCTGATCAGACCGTATTTTTTTTCTTTCGAAATTAATTACTCGTTTTCGCTAACAACATTCGGAGTACTTGTCTCATGTGCGGGTACTGTAATTATCGATGTGTACGCTGGGCCAATACGGATAGAGCCGCTTCCGAACATGCAGCTTCAACAGCTTCTCAAATAGTAATAAAACAATTTAACAACTTTTTTCATTCTCCATTTAGGGTCGTTCTTAATATTTTCAATTTGTGGTTATATTCAATTGTTTCATTGCAAATATATGACAATCCGTATTATCCAAAGTTCCAAAGATTTTACTGTATTCTGAATTCAATGAATGGATACACATGAAAGCAATGAAAGAAATAGTTCTGTTTCGCTTTAAAAAACCCGTCAATACATGGACTCTATACAGAACTATTTTGTTATTGGTCTGTTATGGTCTGTTTGTTCCAGTTGAGATAATTCCGGAGCTAGTGAAGTGGACAGAAAAACAATGGTAATTTCGAACAAAACCAAGAGACATCAAATATAAATATAAAAAAATTATAAACTTTAATAACTTGATTATAAATAAAATATTCCTAAAATTATAACTGAAACTACTGACAAGAGAAACTATATATAGTTTTTATATTTAAATCTTTTCTTAATTTGTTATGAAAATATATGTAACAGTTTATATTATTAATAGTTTTCGTAAATAACTAATAAAACATAAATAATTAATCAAATCTAATACGATTTGGTTGATTTTATAAATGAATTCATTGATACTCCTCAAAGTATTCGACCCTGTTTGCATTCGACATTAGTTCTGTCTCGAACTTGATATTTATCTGATAGCAATGTCTATTATATAATTTGATATGCAATTTAATGAAGTTTAATATTCGAAAAGAAGCTTTAAATTATCTTATATAGAACTACTGTAAATGACAATTTAAGTTACAATTACGTTAAATAAGTATTCGACCTGTTTGTTTTGAATGTTTGATTCTTATAATAATAATTATTATTATCGTTATTGTGCTAAATTTTAATAAAAATAATGTTAGTTTCAATTATCAAATGATATTTTAAACTGCTTTTCAATTAAAAAATTTGGTATCAATTTCAAACAAATAATTAAAAAGTATAATTTAGTCAAACGTCATAATTTGACAATTTGAGCAATATTTACTTTGTTAATCAATTTCACATATTTGCTTTTATATATTATAAGATGAAAAGATTAGTTTTCCAATATCATATTGAACAATTTATTATGGAAATTTCAATTCTTTTTTTAAAATTTAATAAAATCACAATACCAAACTCTCTTTTGGCTAGATTTTGCGCTTATTCAAATTTCATTATTTATATTATTATATTACTTTTCTTATATATAAGTTCCAAATCTTTTATAAATTTTTATGTATAAGTACATCGTTAGACATAAAACTTATTAATAATAAAGTACTCGTAATGTGATTTAAAACGATATTAATTAATTTTTTGAATCATTAAATTTGCGTTCAAATCTCATTTTGTTTGGTGTGATATTTAATAACATATTCAATTGTCAACAGGTTAATTTGAGCACAACATCAAAACCGCTGATTCAGTATGGCAGAGATCAGGGGAAAGACGGAAAATCTCAGCACACGTACTCTTGCGAGCAGAATGCACAAATTTTGCTGCGCATCGAGAAGGAACGGCAGATGAAAAAATTAATGGAATCGTCAACGGGAAAATTGGTAAATTTACTTTTTATCTCCGTTTTCTTTATCTAACTGAAAAAAGACCTGTATTTACCGAACATCCAATCAAAATCCATATCCTCGTTTTCTGTCATCATTATTTCAATGTTGTTTTTCCCTGTTTCGTTTTAATTGAAAAACCTGGTAATAGTCATTTTTATAAACTGCCTTTTTTCCAGAACCAATTTGGACGGAAGGACAAAAATAATAAATGTCCCTTATCAACCGAAACTGATCCCGCAGCAGCTCCAAAACCACCCACGGAAATGTTGTGCGAAAAGGTAATATTTCCGTATCTAAATCATGCAAAAGGTTCCTTTCATGCTTCAGGTCACATTTTTACAATATATTTTAAATTGATATTGATGCAAATTGAACTCTGCTGGTTGATTGGAAAATTTACGATCCAATACAGAGTTCGTAGACCTGATACACATGGTGTATGTGTATTTACATTAGATTTAGCAATTTGTTTCTCCTGGATGGAAGCATTATTTTCAATAAATTTGATTTTAATAGCTTAGACCATTACCAGCATGGGTTTCCATAGCAATATTTTTAGAGTAGCAGTGCCGATTTAACTTTGTACGATTTCTAAACGATTATAACAAATAATATTACATTGAAAATCAGAAACTATGGATCTTAAACTTTCAACTGATTTGGCTTCATTATTGTGTTGATTTGTAAAATGACGACAATTTACTAAATTTTAATTCTTTGATGTATTCATAAAATAAATAAATTAAATAATTGTAAATTCGTCTTTGAATAAGTAAAGTGTATAAAACATAATTATAAATACAATCATTATTAATTTGTACTTTATATATCATATTGGTTCAATATATAATCGAAGGTTATTTTATTCAAATTTGAGATATTTAATAATATAATTAAGATTATTATTATATTATTATGAACAATATTTGTTTCTAACACTGACTTTAAAGACTTATTAAGTGCTTAAATTATTTAAAAAATTTAATTAATTAATGTTTTTTCTTCAAAAAAAAAAGTTTTTGGATTAAATAAGGTTAAACAAATTCCAGGTTCTGACATTTCGTGGGCGTTGGTACATTTCTATTACATTTTCTCTGCGCTGTCGATATCTTATAACACACGAACACAATCAAGAAATCTTTTATGATCTCGACATTAACATGCAGCATGTGTTGCTGACAGTTTGTTTTCTATTCATTAAATTTTTAAAATAAATCTTCACATTTTCCACGAAAAGTCAAAAATGATGTTTAACAAACACGGATATAATTTAATATTTAAATTTTCAACATATACGTACATATAAATAAATTTCATGTATAAATTTATTTTTTGGAAATCAATTAATTTTTTAATTATAAATAATATTAAAAGTTATATAAGTTGTTGTAATTCTGTAAAGATTACCGTTTTATTCTATTTTTTGTCTTCAATTTTTACTCCAAAAACTGCCATAAAATAAATAATTCTCAATCAATGCTGTAAGATGGTCATGAAATTTCTTCAATTACTTGAAATGAATGAAAATCATATAATTTTTGTGACGCAAAAGTTATATTGTTAATCATACTTTGAATTAAAGGACTTAGTGAAGAACAGACCCCAAACCAAACTGATACGAGTTTTTAAATATTAAATTAGAGATATTAACACAATTTACGATAATGTGGATAAGAAATTAAAATTATGAGAATATAGTATACCAGTTAAATACTTAAAGAAATATAATTTAACTATAAATAATTAATATAATCGTAGTTGAAATGCCAATTTGAGAAGATAACTTGAATTCACCAAACTCTCATTAATGAATTACAAATATTAATCAGTTTACAAGAAAATTAATTAGTTTAGCGAATAATTTAAATAATTGATTGTTCTTCTCTAGGTCGGAATTAAATTATACACACTCGAAAATATTTATCGGAAAGTTTTATTATCCTTTTCATTATCTCCAAGAAAAAAAAAATGAATTTACAAATAACCAAACCTTAAAGAAAGAGAAGGGAATTAAAGAAAATGTTTAAAGGCAAATATTCTATTTAATTTATGGTCGTACACCCATATATCAAACAAATAAGTTTTCTTTTTCAAAAGCATAATATATTACAAATAAAGTATGTCATCAAGTACTAAATGGAGAGATATTTATGAATGTGCGGGTTGGGCTGTAAAACAGTTATTTATGAGTTATGACACAAAAAGATCTTTGTCAAATATATCATTATTGAAATACTGGTACAATATTTATATCAATGTTATCGCTGAAAAATTCTAAAGAACCATAAATCATTCTCCAAATAAACAATTATCATAAAAAGAGGGGATGTTTTGCAATATTTTCACCGTTTTTCTCATTTCTCTTATTTCAGGACTATCCAGCTGTGTTGGGTTATGACGATGGCCTGGTTGATAATATTCCACCGCCTCCACAGCCCCCTCAGCTGCGCCGGAACTTGACGAACAGTGTCCACCAGCAGTCACATTGTGCTCTTATATCCAATCAATTGAATGACCAGCATCACTATCAAAAGTTCGGTAAACACAATTTGTCATCCTCGCCGTCGATCTCTTCCACGTCGACGTCGACCCAACCGATCCATCACCACTCCTCCTCCCAGTCCCCGTTCTTCGTTAGCAGAACCCTGGTCCCGAATGGCGGTGGGGGCGGCGGTTTTGAGGCCGTTTCGGACGATTTGAGTGACGATGTCAGTGGATACAATTCATCCTCGTTGCAAAACTACGATGGCAGGATAAACACCGGTCTAATTTCAGCAAAAACTGATAATCACATGAACGGGATTCCGGCTTGTGCAAATTTACCCACTGCACAGCCGGATGTGTGCAATTTCGCAGCGCAAAACAACAGCAGGGACAATTACGAAAAGCTGTTGTGCTCGAATAACAATAATAATTCTAGTGCAATAAATTCGAATTCGTTGAGCAAATATCAGGGAATTGTAGATGATAGTCATTGCCAGCAGAAATGGCCGACCAAAGAGAAGATATTGCCCAATGACGCCTCCATTCTTTTGTATCATCGAGAGTCGCCCGAATTCATGCCAAGTTACGATTTCAGCACCAATAAAATCCCCAATGGAAATATACTGGATTGTCGATATTTTGAGCCCCAGTTCCGGAAGCAAAATCTGTTCCTCTTCACCCAGCCACAGCACCATCACCAGACCGAAATCCCCGATCACCACCACCACTTTGAGCACCACCTGGGCTCGGATCTGACTGCCAGTCGCTTCGATCTAGTCGAAAGCGACTTGATGGCGGTGGGGAAGCAGCACCACCAACGCAACGTCATCGGAACGCCCACCAGTAGCACGACTGGCACCATGCCCTGGCGGCACAGACAATGCTCCAGCAGCCGTGGGTCGAGCAGCTCCGGAAACAGTTCAGCGCGTGAGTATCTTTGCATTGTTGTGGATAGAGATTTAATGTGACATTTTCGGAGATTTAAATTATTATATTGCCAATTTTTCAAAAAGATTGTTACGTAATAGAAGAGGACTGAATAAGAGAGGATTTTTTATTTCAAATCTCTTTTGCGAACAAAAACAAGATTATCTTATAAAATCCATTTCGAATATTATCTTGCCACGTGAAGAGATTTTATTATGCATATATAATAATTCTAATTTCAATATTTAATCTATCTCTGTTTAATACGAATCTTGAAATAAGTACTTGGTAATTAATCCAAACGCGTTTCTAAAATGGTAACTAAACTCGTTAATAATAATTTAAATTCAAATATATTCAAAATTAGGACTTGGATCAATTCAAAGCAATTTGCTTCATTCAAATTACATATAGCATTAATAAAGATTTTTTTTATTCTACTAGCCATGAGTTAAACAATTGAATTTTTGGTAGTGGTCATAAAATTAATTAACCCATTAGTCCATTAGAACCTAACTGAATTTTGGGTGGCCATTTCGACTTGATGATTTATCTGTTTCTACAAATACATAAATCATTATTAACACAATTACATGTTGATTTTCATCCTATCCACATAATTTTGGTTTATTTGAACAGTAACGAGGTCGGAACGCTATAATTTATTGCTAAAACTTTGCACATCGTACCCTTCTGCAAACACAGTCATTGTATGCTACATTCAAATAAATTGGGGCCTTTATTATCCCTGGGCAAATCCATTTAGTGAGCTACCCGAAAAGAGGAAACAAACAGAACAATTAATTTTTGGTTCGAATTAGGAAAGTTGAGCACCTCGAAATGCGAAAATGAGAAAATGAGCAGCTTAGATCGGACTGTTTAATAGCTTTTTCCTGATAACAAGACTTCTCCAATGATTTCCATATATATTGTTGTATTATTAGGTTCTATGTGTTTCGGTCCAAAATTAAATGTATATAAAAAGCCAATTTTGTGGTTTTGGGGCTAAATAAACAAAAGCCCTCCCTCCTATTATATACAAAAACTTTGTGACATTTCATATTAGATTATTGCAAAGTTTTATTCATTTATATTATTAATTATAATTAAAATTGTTATCAACGTATTTGTAAATTGGCACAATGTGAAAAGGGTTGATTATTATGAAATTATTCATTTCATTAAAAGTTGTTAGGGTAAAATTTTATTACAATATTGAATAAATGAATTTTTAATAAATGTAAATAAACTTAGATTGTATAATTGTAACATTTATATGCCAGGAATATTGAGATTTTATTCTGTTCTAAAAAGGACAACATATAAATATGTATGATTACTCGTAAGCATATATTATTTAGAAATACTCTTTCGTTAGGATTTAATGCTAATAAATTTTCAGAATTAAATCAAATATGTAGCATTTTTTTTATCCGAATAAATATTTTGATTTATTTTAAATGGATACTGTTTTATATAAAACATATATGTCCTAATAATATATACAGTGAATTTAAAATTGTTTTCTTAAAACTTACTTATTATCTCTACAAATATGTTTTTGCACTCCCGTATCGAAACATACGTTTTTCGATCTCCATTTGAGTTTTGTAATGTTTCAATTTGTCGCACTCAGTGAAAATTTTGAATTTTTATTTCACTATTGAAAAAATTGCCATAAACTATCTGACAAATCTGTATCGCAGTCAAAATTTGGTCGCCATTGTTGCCCTTAATCCCTTAACTGCATAACATATTGGTCCCGGCTATGCCATGGGACCGTGCTTATATTTCAAATTAATTAATGTTTCCTGCTTTAAAATTTTAATATTTACCATTTCAACAGCCATCTGTATATAATTTGGCTATTTTTGTTCAATTTTTGGCACATTACGTAGATATAGTAGTAGTTATAGTCTTATATTGCTTTAAATGGAAATATATTTCACATAAATTCAAGCAAACAAATGTTCCATGTCACAATAAAACATGACAAACTTATGACCAAGAATTTAAAAGGAAAGAAATTATATTAGTTTAAATTCCATCCGTTAACGGTATCTCTACAATTTTAAATTTCACTTGAAACATTTGTGAAACATGTCAATTCAAAATAATGAAATTTAATGTGAAATTGTAAAAATTGCAGTACTCATGAGTGCGGTGCAAAAAACGTTATCTTCTGCTCGGGTGTAAAGTCCTGTTTTTAACACGGAAACACTTGTTTCACTCGTTAAAAACCAGTTGACTTTACACCCTTGTAGCACAAAGAACTATTGAATTTTTATTTTATTTTTTTTTACATTGATAGTCTTGTTTCTCCTACAAACTTGATAAAAACAATATTGTTTTTTCATTACAAATATATTCTTTATTATATTTACGGATATGTCTTGTAACAGTTCTTACTAATTCCTTAGCATCGTTGTTATTAAACAATTTTAATACCTTCCACGGTTTCGATCTAGGTGCAGTATTTAAATTATAATAGAATTTACCTTTATCTATTGAGACTTCGTAAAATTCATTTGTCCCCTCTCTTTGAATGAGTGCTTTACAATCGTTTAATATGGACATATCGTTGCTGTTTATTTCGTTCCTATATTTATTAGTTATAAACCATATATAGCTTCTATAAATTTTAAGTTTTGAAGAATTCATATGCATGTAAGATTTAATGATATTTTCATTTAAATGTTCTTTTGTTACACTTTTAATTATATCTATTAAAGTTAATAGTTCAATTTTCCTATAGGTAGTAAACTACGTGATTAGGTATGGACTTTACATATCCCCGTGGCTAATCTGATTGTTTGATTATAAATAGCCGTTAGATAGTTTATATTTTGCCTTATACCACCGGTATATACATATATAGCAACCAAAAAAGAGTTTTGGAAAGATTATAAATATTCACACATTCAGAAGAATGATAGGATGTCGTTCCGATTTCCGAATAAATCTAATTATAAAATTGTATATACCTTTTTTTATATACATTATCAAATTCACAACTTGTAAAAAAGTCAGGATAAGGATTTGGTCAGACCTATTAGCAAATTGGTTTACATAAAGTTCAACTTTGCAAAAAATAGGACGCTGCGATACAATTATCTTTTAAATGAAAAATTATCTCTCACAGTCACTTTAACAAAGGTCGTTCCCTTTTAAAATATAATAATAGTGATAGTATACATAACCTTTAATAACCGGAAATGAGTTACCTCCAGCTTTTAGCCTGATAACCGAAACCGAAAAATGAATTATAAATTTGAACTTTGCTCCGAAAACATGCACTTAATTGCCCACTCCCTTTACCAAAGTGTGTTGATTTATCATTGTGTTCGTTACATAGGTTGGGAAATGCCCTCCAGGCACTGGTTAGCTTTGACATCCATTCTGCTCATTGCTGGTGCCGCGGGAGTTGCTGTTCCGCTGGCTCTCCGGGTAACTGCGAGTAAGTAATTATAATATTCAGATCTCGGTACATAATTAAAATAATATTTATATTCGTCCATCGCTACTTCGTCTTCTTCTTCCGCCCTCGCTTTATTTCGATTGGAAGGCGCTCCTTTGGAGGAGAGACTGGAGGCCGCTTCACAGCTATTAGACTCTGTGCCTTTAATTGATGGCCATAACGACCTACCATGGAACATTCGGAAATTTCTACATAATCAACTCAACGATTTCGAGTAAGTTTGAATTTTGCACTAATTGAAACGGGAAATGAAATGATGATTACAAACGAGGAATTTTAACAATGCTTTAATTTAAATTGTTATTAATGTAAATATTTAAATGTTTTGTATTTGCTGAAAAGACAAATTGAATTAATTTGGCTGGTTTTTATTTCAGTTTTGATACTGATCTGCGGAATGTGATGCCCTGGGCGAAAAGTACTTGGAGTCATACAGACCTTTCGAGATTAAGAAAAGGAAGAGTTTCGGCACAAGTAAGTATTTCAATTTTAAATATAGAATGTAAAATGAATAGCAAAAATACATTAAAGACTTAACTTTTATAGTAAGATAAATAGGTTTTTTTTATGAATTTGCAGTCATTTTTGTCACAATCACATCGATATTATTGCTGTTTAATTATTTTTACTCCTATTTCATTTAATTAAATACACTTTAACATAGAGATGTCCGACATGTCCGTCTATATAATACCTTCCCCGAAAGTCGTGGGATCAAATTCCGCGCAAAAAAACGCATCTAACTGAGACATCATGTGATCCAAATAGCTTCCGCTATCTTGCCAAAATTTGAACACATTAATTGCGTGTAGGTGGCAGAGCCCTCAGATAGGATTCATTGTTGTTTTAAAATAAGATTTTCTAGAAATAAAACAAAATTTGTATTCCATTTTTAATTTTTTTTTAAAACGACTTATGGTCAAAATGACATACCTCTCGTTTTGTCTGAAAGTGGTATTTATTAAATTAAGTTGTACATATTTTGTCTGCTAAAATGTCCAAAAAATTAAAGCACTCAACACATCGTCAGTCCTGGAAGCAATAAGATAATGGAGAAGAGTTTTTTGTTATACTTATCATTATGATAAAGAGAATTGCTCACATTCTATATAAACTCTAACGGTTTTCAACATTTCAAGATTTAGACCCGGAGAAGGTTCACGATTTGTTGGCATTGGGTTCACGCTTCTTGATCTGGCATTCCTAGACGAACAAAGTGTTTTTTTTTGCGAAATTATACCAATAATATCATCTATTTTATCAGTGTGTCATTTTGTCCATATGGTTTCACAAAACGTATTATTGTCGATTTCTGTTTAAAAATGTCAATTTCTGCTTACTTTTCCATTATATGGATATTAATTTTAATTAATAGATAACCAAACATGATTTCAGTAAGATATGAGTTTGTTGTGTAATACCCATAAAGAAGTAAGATCCAATAACAAAGCAGAATGTCATTTTGTACGTATTTCCCCTATAATTAGTATTTCGATAAGTATTTCGATGGTTTTAAATGAATTCCAGTGACTTTGTTTTAAGAAGAATGGTTACTTCATTAATTTGTTCAATTTCAAAATTCCATATACGACCTACCATATGTAATTTATTTATTTTAACTAGGATCATACATGAACAAAATTGTTTTTGTACAACATACATATGTTGCATAATCAAACTGAAATATTCATTAATTTCTCTCAGATAACCAATATAGGTTACTGGTATAGCAAATAAAATTGCCCATGCATTGCAGGGACATTCCAGTAAATTTCCATTGAAAGCATAGCATAGTAATTTTTTCTGGTGCATGTAAATTGCAGTTTTGGGCAGCATACGTGCCGTGTGAGGCGCAGCACCGTGACGCTGTGCAACTGACACTAGAGCAGATTGATGTAATTAAGCGGCTGACGGAGAGGTACTCGCCAGAGCTGACGTCGTGCGCTTCAGTCAATGGTAAGTGAATTAGGGGCGACAACTGATAGATAGAATCCTCTGTATCCATTGCTTCTGCCTTCACAGATATCCTTGATGCCCACAAAAACCATCAATTATGCTCGCTGACAGGCGTCGAGGGGGGCCATTCGTTAGGCGGCTCTCTGGGCGTTCTGCGGACTCTGTACACGGTCGGAGTTCGCTATCTGACCTTGACCTCCACATGCCACACTCCTTGGGCCGACTCCAGTCATGCAGATGCGCCAAAATTCGATGTCAAGCACGGAGGACTCACCAGTTTCGGAAAGGTATGTGGTCTTGCCAATTTTTATCTCATGATTGAAGTGGATATTTCAATTAATCAAAGAAACATTTTTATTTTATACATTTTGATTATAATGAAATGATATGACGAAAATAATATTTGATCTGCCAAAGATTTGTTCAACACACTAGGACACAAATAGATATTTCTGCTATAAGGGTGTGAAATCAGTCTTTTAAATATTATTATTTAATATCACTATGTATATTATGATACCTTTCGAAAAACCTTCTTATGTAGAAATAGTTATTATATTATAAATATGTACAAGTACATGCCAATTTCAATCACTCTCAAAATTATTTCATCAAGAGGAACCAGTTGAAATAATTTGCATATTGATTTGGGTATTAATTATTCCAGACAATAATAAGGGAAATGAACCGCCTGGGGATGATTGTGGATTTATCGCACACATCGATTGGCACGATGAAGGATGCTTTGGAGGTATCGGATGCACCGGTGATATTTTCCCATTCCTCTGCATTCCATTTGTGCAATTCCAGTCGAAATGTTAATAACGACATTCTGGAAGCTGTGAATCGGAACCGAGGTATTGTGATGGTGAATTTCTACTCCAGATTTCTCAGCTGCAGCGAGAATGCCACAGTGCAGGATGCTGTGGGTAAGTCTGATTTGGATTATTTTTTGACAGAAATGATTCTAATGGAAACTCAAATTAAATTTCTTACTAAAAATCGATTTTAGCCCACATAAATCACATCAAGAACGTTGCTGGAATCGACCATGTTGGCCTGGGTGCTGGTTTCGACGGAATAAACTTGTAAGTAGAAGATTATGAAATATCTTTTATTGACAGATAGAGATATCATTATTTTCTAAAAATATTTTTCGGCTTTGAAAAGTTTGAAATGTCATATAAAATAGAACAAAGAGGAAACTTCCTATTAATATCTAATTTTAAATTTATTAGGAATGTTATAATATTTATTTGTTAAATAATTAATATCGAATTCCAATAAACTCCAATATTTGTTTCGACATGAAAATTTTTTTTAAATTAATCTTTTCTAATATTGTAATACGCTAATGGGCAAATATAAGTTCTTAACCCTTAAATGCCCAGGCGGGCCTTTAGGCACGCTATCTTTGAGTGATAATATATAAAAGACTAAAGCATTTTCAAAACATCTTTTAATGAAATATGTTAAATTAGCTATCTGTAAGTCATACACATTTTGATTTTTTCAAATATCTTGAAAATTGTTCAATTTATAGGGATGGGAAAAAATCGAAAATTAATTATATTTCAAAAATCCCATTTTTCAAAAATAATTAAAAAATATGTACCAATAAAATATAAAGTTAAAAAAATTATGACATAACTCTAACATATATCTCTTGCCGTAATTTTAAAAAAAATAAAAATAAGTAATATTTATAGCTTATACAGCTTCCCAAAGTTAGCGGGCCTTAAGGCATTCCCAGGTCTTACGGACATTTAATATCACAAACCAGACGTCTTCACCAAAAAATTTACACTCAACATAATGGAATTAGTTTAATTGCAAAATGTATTATTTGAAAATACATATGTATAAAAGTAAAAATAATGTATTAATTTAGGATCTGGTCAATTATATATAAATTAATAACAAAATTCCATAATTTTGGTATACATTATTAACGTAATTTGTTTAATCTTCAATTATTGCATTTTTTAATTTTTTTTTGTATTCGTGCTTCTAAAAATTTTCTATATCTACGGTAATTTTCTTAATTGTAGTAAAAAAAATATTACTTTTGTAACAGAATTGCCATACGGCTAAGAAGCTAAGTAATTATCATACTGCTCTCTTGTACATAATTATTCATTTTAACAGAAGGACAAAAAGTAATAGAGATTATATTTAAGAAAAAACTCCGATCAAAAATTTTACGCACTAAGTTCATCCATAACATGGGAATGTATATTTTTTTTCATTTTTCACTAATCACTAACAAACATGCGTGACATTTTACTTTCGATTACTGTACGTGAGATTCACAATCAATCATGGAAAATTTGTTCCATCTTGTTGTCATGTCTATATAACTAGTCAGTATTTCCAAATAATCAACCATACTAACCGAATGGTCACTATAAGCGGAGTTATATTAAATGGGTTACACTGTATCCCAATACTAACCAATCCAAAGAAAAATATTAATTTCAACGACAGTTAGCAGAGACCACAACCAAGATATGGAGGCGCCTGGTATAGAGAAATTTTAAATCGTACATTTTTAATTTTTCCCTAAATTTACATAATTATTAATAAATTTTGACAAATTTATTCAGAGAATTAGAAAATTTTTAGACATAAAAACCTATCTTAAATTTTAAAGAGTAAAAAAACAACAATACGAAGCTTAAATCAAACAAATAGATTTTATTTTCAAAAGAATAATGTAATACAATTTTTAAATGCAATTTTTGAAATTAACAAATCAAAAAAATAATATTTCCTGAAATTCAGTTTCAACTTTTGACCAGTAATATTTTAACAGAGTTATTTATTAGAATTACCACTTTAAAAGAACATTAATTTAAAAGTTCATATTATTTCGTAATCGTATACTCTAAAATTGTATTTAATATGCTTTAAACGTAAACTGTTTTTTTGCTCTAATTATAGCACTCCCAAAGGATTGGAGGATGTTTCTACGTATCCGATGCTGTTTGCTGAACTTCTGGGAAATGGTTGGACTGTCGAGGAACTTACCAAATTAGCAGGAGAGAACTTTTTACGAGTAATGACTGAAGTGGAAGTGGTAAGGGATAAGAAGAAAAAGGCCGGAATTCGTCCCTTTGAAGATATTCCCAATTTTCGCTCGGAAGATCCTTACAATTGTACGTCTAGTTAATTTTCCGCAAACTTACATAAAACCATACCATAGAGAAATTACAATATACTCCAAACACAGACACAATTCCCGGAAAATTTTTCTCGAGCGTAAATTATCTAAATCTGATATATAGTAATACATGCCTTGTTATATTTATAAAAAAAAGTATATATACAATCGTATTATATATGATATATATTTATTTAATAATTAAAACTAAATATATACGCGTATTTACAATGAAGATTGCTAAATCCCAGTAATTAGTAATTGAGTTATTTAGATCTTTAATAAAATATAAAATAATTTTACAATTTTTTCTTTAAGGAAATAAGATTTCTTGTGAAAATAATCAATTTGACTAAAATTTAGTCTCACTCACTTTTAACACAATTATATTTGTGTGTTGTTTTAGTATTGATAGATATGTAATTATAATAATACTGAATGAAATGATGGCATCTTGTCGAAATTATATAACCGAACAAAAATTGTATTGTTGATCTTTTACTCGTTACATCTATGGTATTATTGTGAACATACAATAAGACTGCACCACCAAGACAGCCCCTCATATATTTTGTTTGTGTGGGGCCCGGGTGGTTTGTATGAAATTGACTCGGGCACGCGTTAATAAAATACGCTTAATAAGCGTTAACCGCTTAGAGTCAATTTCATGCGAGTTGCTCAGGCCACGTGTAAGTATAGTGTATGAGTGCCCGTCTGGGTGGCGCAGTCTTAATGTTTCTTTGTTACACTTTTTTTTTTACAAAATCATATATCTTTAAAAATGTGTTAATATTTTTAATAAAACTATTAATACATCAAATATCATTTTAATCAAAATAAATCTTTCAAATGTAAAATTGAAATAATTATTTTTCAATAGGAAAAATATTTCAAAATTATTAAAAATGTTTGCAATAATATCATAATTCAGTTGTTATTCTCTGACTCACACCCGTTGTTCTAATATTAAAAATTGTTACTTATTCAAATTTTCCACATATAAAAGAGAAATCGTTTAAAATATAACTTTTGGTCTTTAAATTTGTTGTAAGAAGTTAAATTATTAATTCTGATTAAGTCAATGTTGAGTTTAAAAAATAGTTTTACATAATAAAATTCTGAAAAGTCAATCGTACAGCTAAATGGACCAATTTTTTACACATTTCCAATAAGTTAAATGACAAAATAAAAGTAAGCTGACTTTTCGCTATGACTTAATTTTTTTACTGTAATAAAACTAAATTCAGATCGGGCCATAAAAATTCAGGACAAAAATGGTGTTACTGATATTGAGTGTGACTGAAATAAAGAAATGTTTTCTAGATTTCTTATATACTTTTATAAGACATTGATTGGATTCTATTTTAGTAAAGCTTTTGCAAATATTCTTGAATATGGATTGGTGTATTGTGTGAATAAAAGATCAACTTAACTAAACAACGTCGTTTTGAAAGTAAAAAGGATTTACATTTTCTCTCCAATAAGACTCTTTTGAATCAATGTTACCCATAAGAAATGTAGTTTTCATTTTGTCCCTCTCTTTTATGTAGAAAAAGTAAATTTACATAAACAAACAGCAAACATTTACCTACGGAATCTTCCTTCAACAAAACACCCGAGTCCTTGTTACAGTTAAAGTCAATCGATTATCTCTACTTCACCATTTATTACATATATTTTTAGATTGCCTAATACGTACATTTTCTTGATTTTTATAAATAATCAATAATTATTTTTTAACAATTAAAAAAAAATCAAACTAATCATTTTAAATAAAACAAATAAATTTTGGGAGTAACAAGAAATTTTTTAAAAATTAATTCAATATTAATAAATAATAAACTTCTAAACCTAATTTTTGTAACCCGTTAAAAATGATAAAAGTGTTATTTTTCGCTATATTATCTTATTTTTTTTTTATAAATTCATGTCTCTGTTTCATAAAATCATAGGTTTCAAATATTCTAGTTTCATCATTTTATCCTGTATTCTTTCTTAAAATATCCATTTCCATTTATTCTCCTCTGAATGCCCAGTACTGTACTTCCTCTGCAATATGCATAAATAAAAGCGTGTACACCTCTGAATAGAGCCATTCTGTTGAATATATTATATTGTGAAATGACTTTCTAGTTACTTTGAAAAGTATTCATACTATTGCGATTACATATCAACAATGATGATATAATAGTAAACAAATGTTTAGTGGTTCTCAAAAGTGTGTGTTGCGAAAATGGATGTATGTTTGCGTGTATGTAAATAAATTATGTACTCTTCTGAGTGTGGTTTATAATGAAGCCCGCGAAATGGGAACGACGACGACACGAACTTTAGCAGATAAACATTTATTTACATATTTACCTTCATGTCACTGAAAGTAGGAAGGGAATGAATTCATAATTTGTACGAAAAAAAATGGCAAAGCCAGGATTTAAGTTTTATTTACTGGAATGTTTTTATATGTATTTGGAAGAAATGAAATAAACAATTTTTAATTTAAACCGATTGCATTTTAATTACTCTGATGTTTTTGTAAGGTAAGTTGATGATAATAATAGCAAATGATGGAAAATAAATTATAATCCATGCACAATATTTATTGGACTCATTAGAAATATCAAATTGTTAGTTATATTTTTAACGAACGTTATTTTTTCTACGAATTTCATTCCACGTTTTTAACAAATCACATTCTGGTCACAACTCTCGAACAACTAGTAGTCCGAATTCAGACAGGTTTTTAAAGCTTGAAGGAAGTAGTCATCAAACGTCAACAATTGAGGAGTAGAATTGCGCAGACAAAAGGTCGGACCGGCCCATAAGCTTATAGTGATAGTGAATGGAGTGCATATGATTGAAGATACACTCGGTTAATATCTGCTGCCTTTCAATGAACGGATACAGATGAATGTTATTCGTCGGTGGCAAAAAATCAAAAAATCATTTGTTCAGAGGGTGTGATTGGCCCTCTGAACAAATAATAATTCATAGATATGATATTCAATTGTCGATAATGAGAGATTGGTAAATGAATAGAAAAGGTATTTGAAAACTTTGATTACGTAAAACCAATTGTTAAGACCTAGATCGGTAACGGTTGTTGAGTCCTTGAAGAAGAAACGTAATTTTATATAAAGTTTAGTTTAGTTTGTTTTTTAATTTAGAAATCAGATTTAAAACTGTGTTATTGTATTTATTTATATATTTCTTTCAAAGTCTGCAACAAAACCGGTTAATTGATGTCTTTTAATTAGGTTTACTTTAAACAAATCATGTTAATAATTTATAGAAAAAATATTGATATTTTTTGTCTAGTTTACCAGATGTTAAATTAAAATATTACATGTATACTTTTATACATAAATATTTTCAAATAAATCAATTTCCAATAAAACTAATACAATTATGTTCAGTGTAAATTTTTTAGTGAAGGCGTCTGGTTGAGAAAATTAGAAGACCATAAGACCAGGAAAGGCCCGCTAGCTTAAGAAGCTGTAAAATCTACAATTCTTGCATTTTTCTTGGGATTCTTACTTCTGAAAATTTATTGACTCAATGGGCAGTATAGGGTTACGTAAAAAGAGGAATGGTTGAATATGCGTTTAAAGTTTACTGCAGTCTAATAGAGAATACAATATCCATTAGAAATTATTATTGTGATTTCAAAACTTCTTCTCAAATTCTACTTGTTCTTAATCAAATACTACTGAGTACATAAATTTATATTTGTCTTTTTTTCTTTTACGACAAAACATTTGAAATTGTAATTTTTCAGGCAACTTAAATAAAAATTTGAAATTTTAAAACATAAATATTTATGAGAACCACTTCCTATTTAACATACGCAATCAAAAACATTCTGCCACTCTTGATAATAAAAATTATATTTATTTAGCATTTCTGGAGCACGGTGTTCTTTTTGGCAATTTGATTCTCACAAGCCCTTGGGCTTTCGCGCGGAGTACAGATTTATGTTTATTGTTCGTAGAATTTGTGTGTTTTTGCAACCCAATAAATATTTAAAGTTTCACGTTGGCGCACAACCAAAAGCAAGATTGAATTAATTTTCTATGTCAATGGCATAATCAGATTGACGCAAGTTAACTTTTTCTTAAAAATTTATTTTTTTAAATTGGTTATTTTTTATAATAAAAAAGTTTGTCGTGGCAATGATTTGTATAATTTTTATGACCAATTAATCAAGTGTTTAATGTAGCTATTATAGTATTTTTAAATGTAATTTCATGGGTATGGCTATTCTTTATTTCTTTAGTTCTTCCATTTTAGATATCATTATATACATATAATTTTATTGACGGTCACTGTTAAAAATTATTTACGCTTAGTTTAATTGAATTATTATAAGACTGTATTAAAGACTCAAAAGAATAATGATCACAACCCTAGCCAGTATAATAAGTGCTACAGGGTCGACCGCACTGGGTTGGTTAGGTGAAAGATTTCAGTTTATGTACATAACTATGTTTTAACAAAAATTTCAATTTAAATTAAACAACAATTTGATATACTAATACTAGGTTTTAAAACAATACTTTAAATTTTAGCTGGTGAATGATTTTCCATACAGAATTTTGGGACAATAATTAATAATAATTTAATTAAATAAATGAATTAAAATTCAATTCAAAAATTTTAAGTTAAATACTAGGGAAACAATAACTGAGCCAGTTGTACATTTTAATTATTCCACTCTCTTCTGTTTTCATTTTGCATGTTTGTTGTATTGTGTTCCCTGGAAACAGTGGAAATACAATTCAAAAACCCACAATTTTGAATACGATGTTCGTAATTGGCACCTTTACTCGGATTTTAAGCTTTGGAAAATTCTCCATTTACTTATAACAAAAGATTTATTCACCTTTTGGGTGAGTGCAATAGCCTGCTTGGAGGCCATTGGTTCGATCCCTGGGCGGGGAAAATTGACTGGATCATTTTTAATTGGACTAGGTGCTATTAATTGACTAATAATACACTGAACACAAATAAACATGTACCCGTTGGGAATTGAAAGGGAATTTTTTTAAACCAATAGAATGTATTCGTGTGAATAGACATATAAGAAAAATTAACGAATAAATTTATTTCATTCCAAATTTCCCTAATTATCTATAAAAAGAATAGTCTTAACTTTCTTTTAAAAATACAGAACAGATCATATTATTTCTTTATCGATATTTTATTTCGTTCAAAAGCCCTTAATGAACGTCTGAAATACAAAAAACCTTTAAACCTTTTAAATCTGACATTTAAAAGTCTTCATATATTTACATTTGATATCGAAAGTATTGCTAAGGTTGAAGTCTAAAATAGAAATTAAAAGTTTAATAATTTTCTAAAATTATATACTTAACATATTGGGATGATATATCACTAAATGTTTCCTACGCAATTAAAGTGTTTGTGACTATATTTAGTTATGTAACTTAAACAATTTTCTTTTCCTAATTTACTTTATATACTTTATATATACCTCTATTCTTGAATCAACAGAAAAGCCTCCCGTTTTATTTTTGAATTCCACCTCTTGACAATACTGGTATTTTCATTTACGTCAACAGTTTTTCAAACCATGCTAAAATATTCTGCAAATATACTTTGTAATACATATATAATGCATATGCGGGTACAAGTTTAGTAAAAGTGGCCTCATTAATTCCATTATTTCGTGTTGTATTTGCGATTCGATTGGGGATTCACCGACTATTGTTCAGATAGAACAGCAAATTGGCTTATTACTAAAACATACTCTATTGGAATGTCAATGATTCTCTCATGGGAAAACAAATAAATCACCATACAAAAGCACAGTAATAAGAGAAGAGAGTTTCGAAAAATTGGTTTTTTATCGCTTTCTCTAATGTGTGAATTGAAATATAAGTATAGTCAAAGAAATGGAGAAATATATATAAAACAATCATATATAGATTCTATTTTTACCTTTAAAAGCCTTATGAACATTTTGGTGTATTAATTGTAAGATAATATTAAATTTATTGCAGTAATTAATGCATTACCATTTGAAAATCCAAACCTTTTTTTTATATATACAAAACTAAATAACTTTCATAGTTATTAAATGAATTAAAATAGGAAAATTACCAAAGATAAAAATTGTTTTCAGAATTAGTAAAGGATAAACAAAATTAAAAATGCAATGATTGTAGATTTTACAGCATCTAAGTGAGCAAGCCTTAAGGCTGGATTGGTCAGACGGACATCAAATTTTCATAACCAAACGCCTCTACCACAAAAGTTACACACTAATTCAATAAAAATGTTTTAAAATTACTTTGGTCTGTTATATAATATATTATCACTCTAAAGTAGCATGCCTAAATAGTAAAAAATTGAATTTAATTCCAATACACTATATTTTTTTAATCTTGTAAAATAATTTATTGGTTTTCGGAGATATCTGATAATTTGTGAATAATATCCTTTCACTAATGGATAATTATTAATTATCTATAACATAAATTTATAATTAATTTCTTAATTGACTCCATAATTGACAATTTTATGTCAAGGCACTGGAAGTAAAATGCTTTCTTTTAATTCTCAAGATTATACCGGCTATACGTTTATTTGTTTAGAAAATGCGAAAATATGATAATAAGGTATTTAAAGTCTCATAAATAATTTGAGGGGATACAATATTTTATATATACCTTCAACATGAAAATGGCCTATTAATGTTCATTGCGTAACTGAAGCCTTGAAACGTTCTATGGTTCAAGTGAACGATAAAGTTGAAGAGATGATGAGCACCATTGATGTTCTGATACTGACATTTTATCACCTCATCTTTGTTCACCTTGTATCCAATTTAAGATTATGAAAAAGATGGGGTTAAGTGACAAATTTTGGCATTATATTTCATAGAAACCTAATACTTAATGATTGTGCTAATAATAAAAGTGAAAATTGTTTAAAAATCGATTGTTATATAATTGTAATTAAATTTTTATTATATATTTTGAATATGTAATCAATATTAAAACAAAAATTATGTTATTTGTCCAAAAACATTTCTTGAAATTGTTTTTTGCAGATAAAAGTGAATAATGAAAAAACTTGAAACGGTAATTTGAGAAAAAGGTAATATATTGAATAAATACTTGAGAAAATAAAATACACAAAAGAATATGGCGCTGAAGGCATTGTTAAATAAGCTGAACAATTTATTCTGATGATAAAAATTTCGACTTTGCAAAAATAATAAACAATGCCAAATTTTGAGTTTAATAATGTAGTGGTTAAAGGAAAGGTTGAACTCCCCTGATTGTAAATCCAATCTTTCCAGTTCCATTTCCCATTTATCCCTACACCTTCCCCACACTGTAAATATTGTAAATACAACAACAACTTGACGAAAATAATAAATAGGATCGGCACGGCTAGTTGGACGTAATCCGCTAGCCACACTCTTGTTTTAACCGACCATAAGTAAAGAACGTGCGTTTCACTCTCTAGATAAAAAAGCAGTGGTAGAATTATTTTTACTTTCCGCTCATTGTCTTTCCTCTTGAACTGTGCTGGCGATTATTTCACATTTCAGGGAAAGAGTAATTCGGGAATAATTATCGGTGAGTTTTGTGACTGGAGACCAGCTCCCAGGTAAGCACGGTGAGTAACAAATTAATGGCATCTCCAATCGGCACCTGACTAACTACGAGTCATTGGCCGCCATTGGGGAACTCGCTGTTACTGGTGATCCTAGGGATTGGACAGCGAGCCATAATAACATCAAAGTTAGGACTGAATTTCATCTAATATAACTAATAAATAGAAATTTAAATATATTTCCGACACACAATAAACATATTCGTCAAAAATAATTTTAAATCATTAATGTAGTGATTGTATAAATTACATATTACTTAGTACAAAATTTAATCCTTTCAGTTATTAAACAACACGTATTTCATTTTATAATCATTACTTGCTTAAAGCTGCCACAGGAGGCATGCTTTTAAAAATACAACATAACATATGTACAATTTGTAAAAATGTGTTTTTATCGTGTTTGAAAAACAAATTTAATTGTGATTTATGAAGCGTTTCTGCAGAGAGCAGTAAAAAAGAAATAAATCACTTTTTTACATCTTTATACAGTTAGAAAATTAAAGTAGGAACAGAATTCATAACAAAATTTAAATTTGATGTATAAAAAGATAAACTTTTCATCAAAATTTCATCCCAAACACTTGTCCGCCAAATACCCATTCATCAATTTCCAAACTAAAATGGAAAATAGTCTCTGGGATCATCAGGGAGTTTGTCAAACCAAAGAAAGCTGTAGGATTGGATGCCATCAAAGGTGGTATGTTGGTTAATTTGCCTCTGTGTNATGCCAACAGAACAGTCTCCCAAACACTTGTCCACCAAATACTCGTTCATCGTTTTCCAAACTTAAATGGAAAATAGTCTCTGGGATCATCAGGGAGTTTGTCAAACCAAAGAAAGCTGTAGGATTGGATGCCATCAAAGGTGGTATGTTGGTTAATTTGCCTCTGTGTCAAATGAAGATTTTGACAAGAATCTTTAATGGCATCTTAAAGACTGGTTTTTAGCCCACATTATGGAAATCTGCCAAAATAACCATGATTCCTAAAAAGAGTAAGGATCCGACCCAGGTTACTTCCTATAGACCTATTAGCTTACTACCTATCCTTTCCAAAGTGTTCGAACGAGCCTTGCTCCATAAGTTGCAGCCATGCCTGGACAGCGTCATACCGGACCATCAGTTTGCATTCCGTCGTGGTCACGGGACAACTCAGCAAGTGCATCGTACCATTTGCACCATTAAACGAGCTCTTGACTGAGGAAATACTGTTCTGCGGCTTTCCTAGACGTGTCTCAGGCCTTCGATAGGGTATGGCATGATGGAAGCGCCATATCGAGGCTAAACTGGAACACATAAAACTGAGAATGCATGAGTTGGGTGTTCTGTGGAATGCCAGTTTGAGCAGGGGTCTGAGATTGTTGATAATCAGGACCATACTGACACCTATTCTTACATACGGTATTGAACTTTGGGGGGGCTGCTGTAACAGCCTCTTTACAAGAGTTGAGGGACGTTACAATAAGCTCATTCGTCGAAAAATTTCACACCAAAATGACCAAAACACTTAAATCTTCAATTTATATAATACAAAAACTTTATTTAGTAAGTAGTTTACAAAAAATTGTCTCCACAATTTTAGTTCAGTGCTACATAATTTCCGCCTAATAATTCAATTCTAAACTAACTAACTTCATCATTTCAAAGTATATTCAACTTAAATAACATGATATTTAAATTAAAATAGTATAAAAATATTCTGCAAAATGTTTCACTTCGTAATTGTTCTGCTTATTACTGGAAAAGAAACGTTCCCTATCGATAATACCCTAAATCGTGGGGAACTGAGCTGAAGAGCTTACAGAAACTGGGCCCTGTAAGGACAATGAGGTGTCACATTTTGACTGTTTGTTTTTTCAGAGAATTTTTAGTCAATTAAAAGCACCTAGACCAATTGCAAATGGATCCAGTCTGTCCATTTTATTTCTATTTGAGTTCCATTACTATTTTACAAATAAGGATAAAGCTTGAAAAGGATTCACCCAGGATAATATCCCCATGGCATGTTTCTGTTATATCAAGTGTTCAAATATGAATATATATATATGAACATATAGATGTCTCGCAAACCTAAATATTTATCGATTGTCATAAAACTTTGACAGTGTGAAGTGTCAACCTCGACTATAAAACCACCATAGTTTCGCGCCAATCGAGCGTCATTATTGTTTACTCTCAGTGCAGTCAACATGTCGAGTTTCGTGCCGAATAAAGGGCAAATGCGGACAGCAATTTTTGCAATATCATTGAGCAAAAACAAAGCAACCGAAAATCATGAAATTTGGGTGTAAATTTATTGTGAATATACTTTATAGAAGAGATTAAGCCAGAATTAGTTTTCATGTTTATAAATTGGTGATTTTTTATTTTTAAGGCAATGAACGCCAAAAAAGTATAAAAATTAAGAATTTGTTTCACAATTCGATTAATATGCGTTATAAATTTTAAAAAA